>JAQPPZ010016869.1:19335000-19632164 GCA_028583015.1 Wollemia nobilis
GAATGCCAAAGCATTGGCTCAGGAATCTTGTCACATGCTCTTGGGCATCCTCTTCACCCTTAAAGACTGCCAACTGAGGCAACTTGAAGTGTTCAGGGTAAGGAGGTGCAGGCATTGACGGATGCACAGGGTGACTACGGAGTTGGCGTAACGTGGGCTTTTGGGGCCTAGAAGCTTTGGTTTCCATAGACTCTAAATGCTCTAACAACGCTTTGTATGCATCGAAAGATTTAATCTCTTCCTCTTTAGTTTGCTCCCATTGTGGGTTGTGGGAGACTTGAGGCCTATGGGGGGGTGGCCGGATAGCAACCCCTCCGCCTTGGTAGGGCATTTTGGCCCGCTCTACTTCTTGTTCATACTCCTCATAAACTTCCTGAGGAGTCTCTAGGCGAGACCTATGACCCTGAGTGGGTCCCCGCGGAGGGTACCCATCGTTGTTTCGGGGAGTGGCCTCCCTCTCAGGTCTATGGGGTCTCGGAGGCAAAACTTGACGAGGTCACGGAGACCTATCCCGCACCAAGGGATTATGCCTCTCATATGGTTTTTCTCTTTGGGTGTGAGGGGTTGGAACCCTCTCAGGTAGGTTATGAAGCAGCTCGTCTGTTTGGCACTGAATGCGCTCCTTGCTAAGGTGGTATAGATGCTCTAGCTGCTACTGATCTTGCTCAAGCCGCATGATCTGGGCTTGGTGGGCGGCATGTCTGGTGACTGCCAGGTCAATTTGGTCTGCCATATTGGGTCTAGGAGGCCTAAATTCCTCTCCTATGCATTTGCCTCGATCGTGATGATCCGAGATCTCAATGGGTTGCTTCCCTCTATCGAGGTTGGCGGCATTTACCCGAGGCTCTGGCCTTAGTGGGTAACCATGGTATCTAGCAGGTGTGAAAGTGCAAGGCTCCTACACTATATATTGCTCTCAAGGAATGTGATGGTCTTCCTCATACTCCCTTTCGTAGGTGTGAAAGGGGTGGGCGGAGTTAGCTTGCCCTGTTTGGAGAGCCCTGTGCTCTGGGGTTTGTCTATTGGTTCTAACAGTGATGGGAGGCAAAGGAGGGATGCCATAGTCATGTGGCCTCTCCTCATGGACACTATGCCTCTCTAGCACTTCATCGCATGGTGGCCACTCATATCTAGCTTCTAAGGGAGCTTTTCTGTCTACGTTGAGTGCCATGTGTAAATATTCTTCCCGAAAGGGGCTGTGATGAAAGGGCGTGTCCCCCAGAGGGGTGTCCCTATAATTCCACCTTGACATTGAATGATGCGGAATCTCTTGGGGGTCAGGCCGCCAAGGCGGTATGGCCAAGTCCTTAGGGCTAAAGCGGAGGCGACTTGTGCCCGCTCCTTGTACACTTTTCATAGCTTCTGCCCTTGATTGGGCTTGGCTACGGGTGTACACCATGGTGGTGATCTTCTACAAGCTATGCATATTTTTATCTCTTTTATGATTTTTTATGCTACACTTAAACAGAAAAGAACACACATAGACACAAATGGTGATTATCTCATTTAAAGGTTGAAAGTGTGTCCTAAAACTGGTTTAGTGTGTTTTGTTGTTGTTTTTGAGGTTTTTGTAAAGAACGTTTAAATGGAAAATGAAGGCTCTTATGGCTCCCAAAATTGGTCGCCCCTTGGATATACCATTGTCAGACCGATATACCAACCTCTCTATATACCCGCCCTTACGTGAGGGAAACTATAGGTACGTGAGAGCATATGGTACGTGGAACATAGGCGGTACGGAAGGGGAACCGCTCTGTTTATGACACCTACCATAGAAGACTTATCCTCGCATGCTGGGAATCACCCCAGCTACACTCGATCAGCTTTCATTAGGATTTATGTCTAGCAACAGTCGTGATCGGGGTGATGTATGCAAATATTCAAGCCAACGTGGTGATGAAATCCACCATTGGTCTTGCTCAAGGGCTGGGGTTTTATGACCAGCGCCTTGGTTTATAAGTGCCACATGATGTGTGTGGGGTTTATTTTAAGAAAATTGAAACAAGCAACAACATCTTTACCTAAGCAAGCAAGAATGGACAGAAAATAGAAAACAGAAACAAGAAAATGATAGGAACTATTAAAAACTGTTACCTCTTTTCCACCCAAATCGGCTATCTCTGACTCTCGGCCCTGAAACGGCATAGATAGAAATTCATCTCTGGGTGATCCAGACATCGCTGCGTGATCAGTAAACATCTGTACTAATGCGATGCTTCAGGCATGGGAATGAGCTGGGTGTGGAGGATCTAGTGGAGAGGGTAGAGGGCGACTACCAGATTGGCAAGATTTTGGTCCGATGGTGGTTGGAGAGGGGGGAATTGGGAGTGAGGCACGCATTCCTTATGGGCCTCATTTCCAACATGCTGATACCTGAATCGTCAGGTGTGAGGTTCCAATGGAACCTGCTGGATTTGGTTTGGCGGTTGGTAGAGTTCCCAATGGAGGCATCGCTAATCATGAGGTGGGGACAGATGCTATTGGCACAGCTCTATGGTGAGCTATACGAGGTCCGCTACCGAAAGTGAAAGGGGATTAGCTATAGCTATCTGTTGCAAAGCTAGTCTTGGCAACACATAGTGGTGGAGAGGTCGGTTGGGTTACCTTAGATGACTCGGGCAGAGATGGAGGATAGGGAGATAGGCTATGCGATTCTATGGTGACGGTCTGGGAAGCAAGGATAGAGTCAACGATGGGCAGGTGTCGTAGGGCACTATGTCGATGCCCTCACTCGGCTTACTCTAGGGGAGGTGCTCTGGAACCCTTATCGAGACTGTCCAGCCTGGTCGAAGGTTGGAGAGTGGCTTCAACAGATACACAAAGAGCGATGGCTGATTGGGCAGCATAGGACCGAGCATGAGTTCTTCCCCTATAGCCGGGTGACATGATAGTTTGGGGTGCACCAAGGGTTTCCTGGTGAGCTCGTGGTATATCGGCACTGGGGGGACGAGAGAACTCTGGACCGACTGGTCATCATGCCACTAGGCAAGGATTCAGACACGGTGATCGACTTCTCAAACGTGGATGACGTCGGGACTACCGTAGAGTATGACCAGTGGTGGGTACTATAGTGATGGCAGGGAGAAGGGCCACTAGGAAGTGTGGAGGCAGTAGCAGTGGGTGGGGAGGGTGCCGAGGCACCAGGGGATGATTGGGGAGCTCCTTGGGAGGATGCAAACATGGTGGAGGTGGAGGATGAGGATGTGGATTTGGGGGTTTTGGATCAGTCGAAGATGCAAGACATCATGGAGCAGTGGGGGCCAGAGAAGGTTGATATTCCAGAGATGCCCATGCCTCAGGAAGATGCAGAGGACATGGAGTTCAAGTTACGCACTGAGAATGCATGGTTGGAGGGGCTGTTGTGGAGGCACAATGAGGATTTGGGGGATGCGTTGTAGGAGAGAGATCTCCTACGCATGCAGCTGGCAGAGTGATAGAATGCATTGGCTACTTATTGCCGACAAGATGGGGGTATTGATGTGACATGGGAGAGGGATCTCCTATGGATGTAGCTGGTGGATAGGGATAGGGTTTTGGCATAGAACGACGATGCAGTAGCTTATTACCTTCAGTGGGATACAGAGTGGTTGCAACGAGAGATAGATTGGTCTCGATATTGGATGGATATGGAGGGAGAGATTATCTACCTTTGTGGGCTATTACCTGAGCCCTCAGGAGGTGGATCATCATGCCGAATGAGGTGTAGTGATACTGAGCAGTCACATCATCTCATCACATGTGACTAGATGAGGGAGGGCATAGCAGGCGTGATGTAGGGGCTAGCAGTAGCCACCCTGAGGGGTCTCATAGGACCCACACCATGGGGGGTAGTTCTCGTCGCACCGATCCTATGTGATCATGGTGGCCGATGCCCTAGGCTTGGGGGTTTTTGAGCTTTTGGATTGTGCGGGGTCAGCTGACTGATTATTGTAGCCTGTGAGCATTTTTTATGATATATACAGATGACTTTATTTTTTTTATGCGAGTGATGATTTGATTTTATGCATGATGAGTGATGAGTATGGATGTATGCATGTTAATTTATTTCGATGGATGCATATGTTATGATGAATGCAAATGTTTTTGATGTATATGTGATATGCAAAATGTAATGGATGAATTGAATTTGTGTTGTTTGGTTAGGGCACCATAGACTGTTTAGGACTTTGTGATTTTGTTTTTAGGCGATTGCTTGTGGTAAATGACTTTGCATGTATACATGTGGTTTTTTGTATTTTTTGATGGTAATGTGAGGATGAAAAGTAGCGCAGTTGGTTTAGAAACGTAGCTAAGGTTTTCTGAGACTCATATGGTTTTAACTCACTAGCCACGACTATACTTTATGTTACAAGACTTTTGAACAAGGTATGAATTGGACTTGTCTTTGACCAAGCTATTTCACATCCCTGTGTGTGCAATTGAGTTCATTTATGTGGTATTTTTCAAGATACCGCCAGTGCCAGATAGGTTGTCAATCAAACCTGTACTGAGGATCACCTAATTAGCTCCACTAAGTCCTTTGTTGTATTTAGTCAGATTAATCTGCGGTGCTATCTAGGATACCATAAGCTAGATCATCCACATGCAAACATTGATCTGTACACGAGTTAATGTGACAGATATATCGTCATGCGGGAGGTTTACCACCGGTGACCGATAGGCTATCCACCAAACCAAGATGCGAGGTTTGCCTCATGACCTATCGAAATGCTGAGAGTTCCAAGGATTCAAGTTCGACTCCCTTCTTTTCTTCAATTGTATTGAGATACTTGCTCGTTTGTAGTGATAAAAATCACTGTTTATTTTTATATATTTTTCTTTTGAGCAAGGGATTTGGATTTCAAGTGATAAGAATCACTATTGTATGTGCCTTTTGATGTATGCACTCTGGTGGTGATGTCAAATTTTTGGAGTTTTGACTTTTTGCAAATTTTGATGTTTGCAACTTTTTTTTTTTTTTGAGAACTGGGGATTCTTGGGGAATTGGGTAGGGAAGATGCTTGTCCTTTTGCCAACTCTCAGCATTCTTGGGGTCATTCGCACAGGGGGATGAGCAAGATAACCGTTTCGCTTATGGTGACCTGGATTACTGTGCAGGTTTCATCTTTCGTTCACACAACTTGGGAATTTTTATGTGTTTTAATTTGTGTTGGAATGCTATGTAACAAGGTGTATTTAAGTAGAACTCTACCTTTGTAAAATCTGTCTGAATTGGTACAGTACATGGCTAGAAAGAAAAATGACAATTGAAAGACAAAAACTCTTGATACATTAGAAGACCACTGACTCTAGTGTGGTAAAAAGCAGTGAATGGCATTTATTTATTTTTTATTTTTGGACTGCTTATAAAATGGAAAAATGTGGAACAAGATGGACTAGCAGAGTAATTACAGTCTATGGTGCCTTTGACCTATACGACCACAAATATGCAATGTATGGGTGTGATTTTTAATGCAGCTACATATTTTTGTATTTTTGATGGATTTATTTTTGTGAATATGAAGATGATATGCGAGAAGAGCTTTTTATTGATGAATTTGAGCATGCATGGAAATGAGATGCAATTTTTTTTTGTTTTTGATGATTTTTGAATTTTCTTATTTTTGACCAAGCGGTTGTAGGAATCCTTGGAGCATTTTTGGATTGACCAAACGATTGTAGGAATCCTTGGAGCATTTTGTGATTGACCAAGCGATTGTAGGAATCCTTGGAGCATTTTGGGATTGACCAAGCGATTGTCGGAATCCTTGGAGCATTTTGGGATTGACCAAGCGATTGTAGGAATCCTTGGAGCATTTTTGGGATTGACCAAGCGATTGTAGGAATCCTTGGAGCATTTTGATATTGACCAAGCGATTGTAAGAATCCTTGGAGCATTTTGTTTAGGATATGGCTCTCTTAGATATGGAATGGTCATAAATGACTGATGTTCAAGGGTTTTGGTTCCTTGATTCCATCAAGAGAGGCTAGTCGGTACATCTCGGGTCCTATTTTGCTATCAATTACATATGGACCTAACCAATTTTCTGCAAACTTGTCCCTTAGGTGGGATGGCAAACTAGAGTTCTATTGGTTCTCCTTCAAGACCAAATCACCAACCCGAAAGTCCCTCAGGTGAAATTTCATGTTGTAAGCTTTCTTAAGTCGCTCTTGATAGATACATAAATGCTCGAGAGCATTAACACGTCGTTCGTCAAGCAACGTAAGCTTGTCTAACCGAGCCTGCCGTGCAACATCATCATCGATGAACTCTTGCATTGATATGCGTAGGGAAGAAATTTCCAACTCGAGAGGCATGGCTGCCTTAGAGCCATACACGAGTGAAAACAGAGTTGTCCCAATGGGCGTCTGAATGCTAGTGCGATAAGCCAACAGGGCAAGTGGAATTTGGATGTGCCAATTGTTATGACTGTTCACAACCATATTTTTAAGGATGACAACTAGCATTTTGTTTGACCCCTCTGCTTGCCCATTTGCCTTCGGATAATAGGGTGTCAAAAGAATGTGCTAAATTTTGTACTTTGTGGTGAAAGCACACACATATTTGTTCTTGAATGACATCCCATTATCCGAGACTATTTTGGATGGAATACCAAAATGACATGATGTTATGCAAAATGAACTCCACAATGCGGGGTCCTATCGTAGAGGTAAGCGAAACTGCTTCCACCCACTTGGTGAAATACTTTGTGGCCGTTATGATAAATGTGTGACGGCCTGATGACGCAGGGAAGATCTTTCCAATTAGATCAATTCCCCACTGCAAAAATAGCCAAGTGGATTGGACTGTCTGCAAGGCCAAGGAAGGTACGTGCATCAAATTGGCATGATGTTGACACTTCATGCACTTCCTGACATATGCGCAACAATATCGCTCTAAAAATGGCCAAATAGCCCATGCAAAGAATGCATTTTGCAATGGCCATACCATTGAAGTGGCCACAACATGTACCATCGTGCACTTGGGCGACTTCCCAAGTGGTCTCTTGTTGGTCCAAGCAGTGAAGGAGGATTCCTTCATAGCTACAACGGTACAAAATGTCTCCTATTAAGACATACTTAGCCACTTTCTGCTTGAATGCTCGTTTTGCGGCATGCATCAATCCAAGTGGGAGATTACCTAACTTGAGGTAGTCTCTAATGGATAAATACCAGTCCTACTGATCGAAAGCCTCGATGATATGAATAGCCAATCCCTCTTGAAGTTCATCCTTAGCAAACATTGAGCGAGAGAGAACTTGTAAGAATAGCGTTGTGTTGCTATTAATGGGAGTAGGGGAGAACAAGGACCCCCAGTTGGCATGTTTCAGACGATTGTGGATTCACGAGAACTTATCCAAGGATGGTTCAATCTGGATCATGTGGATTCTTGGCGTCAAGTCAGAGCTTACATGCTCCATCACGGATTGCGATAGGGTTTTGACTTGAATGGTTGTCATATCACCAGAAAGGTCTTGCGGGATTAGTGATCCCAAGGAGGCCATTGTGTCCGCAAAATGATTCGATTACCGAGGGAGATCCTCGATGTCGTACCACTCAAGTTTTGCCAAGAATTTGTCCACAAGGGCTTTATAAGCCTACAGAACTGGGCATTTGCATTGGAATACCCCTTTGAATTGATTGACAATTAACAGCAAATCACCAAAGATGTTTAGTCGTTTGATGTTCATGGCGATTGTTGTCTAAAGACCTATGAGCAAGGCTTCATACTCTGCATTATTGTTGGTGCATGGAAAATTTAATTTAAATGATAACGACATGGGAGCGCCCTACGGTGTGAAGAATACTATTCTCGTGCCACCACCTTGCTCACATTTAGAACCATTGAAAAATAGGGTTATGTCAACCTATGACTCAGGCTTATCAGAATCTGGCGATTTTGAGAAATGGAAGACCCCATCATCGGTTAGTTCTATGACTAGAGGCTGATCATCTTTGAGAGGAGCCTATGCTAGTTGATCGGCTATAACCTGTCCTTTTATGGATTTCTATCTAATAAACTCTATGTCAAATTTCATCAACAACATGATCCATTTTTCCGTGCGACTACTATGATAAGTGCGACTCATCATGTATCGCAATGGATTTTCCTTAGACACAACATACGTAGTTTTGCTCAGCATGTAGTGGCATAGATTGTTTTTAGCAAACACCACTGCTAAGAATAGTTTCTCGATGTATGCATAGTTAAGTTCATAACTGACCAGGGTGTGGCTAAGATAGTAAGTAGCCTGTTCTTTGTGAAGTTCATTCTTCTAGGCTAGCATGGCACCCAATGCCACCTCAGTAGCTGAGATGTATAAGTAGAACGACACTCTTGGTCTAGGTGGTGCCAATACTGGTAGCAAAGCCAAGTATCGTTTGATGTCATCAAAGGCTGACTGGCACTCGTCATCCCAGTGAAATGCTACCCCCTTGTGCAATAATTTGTTCATGGGTCGACACTTGTTAGATAGTTGCACTATGAAGCGCTTAATTGATGTGACCTTTCCCTACAGACTTTTGAGTTGCTTAATGGTAGTTGGGGGAGCCATTTCAAGGATTGCCTTGACTTTGTTGGGGTCCACTTTGATGCCTCACTTTGAGACTATGAAACCCAAGAGTTTTCCAGATGTGATGCCAAATACACACTTCTTGGGATTCAGTTTAACTTTATGCTCCATGAGGCGATTGAGGATCTTGCTTAAGTCATCGAGATGATATGGGCACAAAAGAGACTTGGACAACAAATCATCCATGTAATCTTCCAAAGTTTTATGCATGTAATCATGGAAGATGTACGTCATGGCACGTTGGTAGGTGGTGCCAACATTTTTAAGGCCAAAGGGCATGACCTTATAACAAAATGTCCCCCAAGGCATTGTGAACATCATTTTTAGTTTGTCCTTGAGATTGATACAAATTTTATTGTATCTCGAGAAACCATCCATGAGGGATAGCATTTCGTGACCTGCTGTAGCATCTACCAATGCATCGATGCTTAGCAAGGGGAAATCATCCTTAGGACTCGCTTTGTTTAGATCTTGAAAATCAATGCATATGCGAATCCTCCCGTCGAGATTTTTTATGGGCACCATGTTGGACAACCATGGCAGATAATCCAAGTAGATGACAAATTGTACATCCAATAGCTTTTATAATTCATCTTTGACCATCAAGACCATTGTTGGGTGCATCTTACATAGTTTTTGCTTAACTGGCTTGATTTTTAGATCAAGCGTTAGATTATGCATGACTAGCTACGGATCTAGCCCCAACATGTCTCTGTATGACCATGCAAAAACCTCCTTCTTCTCTTTGAGAAGGGCAATGTAGTCGACTTGCTCTTCGGGGGATAAGCTTACCCCCAGCTTGATAATCTGTGGATTCATTGGATCGAAGCCGATGTCTACATCAGTCGTCTCCTCGATCGACATGTGGGATCCGTCCTCCAACTGATGTGGAGTTGGGATCAAATGGATATCAGTATCTGAGTTTAAATCTACGTTGGGAACCTCGGGTTCCTCTTTGGCATGAAAGATATCCTGAGTTGTCCCTAGGGTAAAATGAAGCATTTTACCGAAAGGCCAGTACTATAATGGGGATGGAGGTGAACTGACGCGATCCCAATCAATGGTATCTATGTCTAGATGCAAGGACCATGCTGGATCGGCTAAATTGCATATGGGTGCGGTCAAGTCAATGGAGATCATGTGGATGAAATGATTTTGGTCTCCATTACCATGGGTGTGATGACTCAAACATTTTGGATGTTCTCTGTGTTCTGGATCTGGATCTAGAGGTACGAGCATGAATGGATCGGCCCTATGTGCTAATAAGAGGACAGGGTCTACCCTCGACACTGATATCACCCTAGGGTCTCAGAGTGGAAGGTGCTCTTCGTGTACCTGGATTAGTGGATCCAACACTTGATCCCACCCTGCTGGGTCTACGTACCACTCAGGCCCTGGCACTATGCCCATCTGTGCAAATATGTCATTAATATCCAAGGGGTATTATTGTTGCATTTGTCGCATGTGGTTGAGATAGGCCATCCCAGTTTCATATTTTGAATCACTGTCGAAGATCCAAAAGCAATCATTAGCTCCAACAACTTCTTGAGGCATATGAGGCTCATCCTGCTCAAGCAAACTAATATGGCCCCATTATTTTTGGTCCACGTTCCGTTGGGGGACCTAATTCTCTTGACGTGGCACTGGCTCGATTGGAGCCTCTAGAGGGAATAGGGTCAAAAGTATCTCTTGATAGTTATTCATGGGAATCCCCTATGAGTGATCACTATTGGATTCGAAGGGATCTTATGACACTGGTTCATATTCTGATTCATCCTTCGAAGTTCCTTCTAGACACTGCTTATACCTTCTTGAAAGTGAGTTCCTGAACTTTTGCATCTCTCTAGCAAAGGAGAAGGGTTATTGATGTTAACAAGGGTGGTTTTTGACCATGGGAGGTAATCTCCCAATGTATATATTGTGTTTGGGTTGGCGTAAGGATCTAATGCCAATCCACCCTTGTTGCCTATTCCTAGGCCTTGCATGTTTTCTACCAATATGTCCAATGGAAGGGGGTGGTTGAACCCTACTCTCGACTTATCATAAGGCATTTGGTATCTTGGCTAGCAAAGGACACACACTCCTTGCTCATACCTACCTAGCCCGTATCCATGCCAATTGCATTGGCCCAGATATCTCAAAGCAAATTTTGGGTTAGACAGATAGTTGACATCTTCTGCAAAAGGCTCTTCATCCTCGTCCTTTTGCATGCATGGCTCAGCACCATGGTCAAGGCCCCCATACACAAAATTGGTCTAGTTCGGTGGGTAGCCTAAAGGAAAAATTATCTTGATGGGGAGGCGAGGTCTCCCCATGTCTTGCACTAACTCTAGCGTGGTCATTGCTATGACATTCCACACTAGATACTCCCCCAGGCCCGTACTGGCCATTTCAATAGTAATTGTTGGCGATTGAGAGGGAGGGAATGAAAGCTCTTCCTAAGTCCATTCCATGTTGGGTGGACTACGAGCCTCAACTTCCATTGTGCTAGGCATCTCTTCAATTGAGATGGTTGATATTGTTGGCAGTGCCTCTTCCAGGGGTTGAGCCTCTTCCAGGATTTGCTTCCCTTTATCCCTCTATTTAGCCATAATAGGTGGCATTGGTAGTGAAGGAGCTAACGATGAAGATGCACCTGGCTGGGGTTTTGATGGATTTATCACCAGTGGTGCTTGCGGCATCGGACCCTGTCTAGATGGATTTAACTAAAAATCCAAGTGCGTCGATGGGAGGGTTGATTACGGCATCAACTACATCGCATTACAATATTTGAAGGGTTCTAAGTCCGTCGAGACTACATGTGCTTCCCCTTCAAATGCATACTTCAAACACTGGTGAGCTATCGAAGGGACACACTTCATGTCCATGATCCATGGCCGCCCTAACAATATGTTGTACACCATCTCGCCTTCCAAAATATGGCACAATGTAGGTATCGTCTTTTGTCCTACTTGAATGGGTAGAACAATTGTGCCAACTGTCAAGCATATCACATCATTGAATGCTCATAGTGTGTAAGTGGAAGCTGTGATGTGAGAGGCTGGCAACTTCAGATGTTTCAATGCTATTATAGTAATGATGTTACTGGACGAGCCAGTGTCTATCAACACCCTCTTATACGGGATCCTGTTGACCCATGCGATAACGTGTAGGGGTGGATCTACCATGTCATCAGATACTAATTTAACTTCATCTTCTCGAAAGGTAATGACTAGCTCTGTGCATCGTTTTACATGTCCCACGAAGTTATTGAAGGAATTCGCTTCATAGGGCTGCAACTCGATGGCTTTCAAAATCTCCATGAGAGCCTCCTGATGGGGCACTGATTGTTGTATAAGCTCATATATGGAGAGCCTAGACAACGTGGTCCTCAAAATCTGCGTGAGTTTGGTCCGTATCATGGCCATGGGTCTAGGCGGAGGTAGCTACACAGGGTGTTGTTGAGGTTGTGACGTCGATGTAACCTCTCTTGTGGTTGCCTCAGGGGCAACTCCTGGGTATTTATTTTTCCTAGTCACTATGCTTATCATTCCCACATACCCTTGCATGAGGCAATTCTTTTGCACCTCATTGACCTGAAGGGGTTTTGTCTGTGCCTCATGTGCAGGCAAGGGGTCCTTGAAAACCCCCATCTGCTGGTTGTTTTGTGCTACGGGGTTGTCCACTGCCAATATCTTATTATTAATTAGGTCTTGTATTAATCATTTGAACTTCCAACATGCGTTCAAGTCATGTCCCCTTCGCTTGTGGAACCTATAATACAAGTCCTCTTTGTATCCCTTAGGCTTGGGATCATTAGGATCTATGGTTTGAAACTCTAGAAGGGTCATCAAGTTTTTCGTTGACAAGCGATCAAATAGGGAGTCCCTAGACTTCGTATAAGGGGTGTACTATTGCTTAGGGCGATGTTGCTGGTTTTGCTCCTGTTTCTGATTTTCTCTTTCATAATTGTTAGGAGGCACTGCCTAATAATTGGCCTTTTGAGGTCGTATTTCCTGTGCAGGCTTAGGGACATTTATGGCAACTTGATTAACCGCAATGAGTTTTTGTTGCGAAGTCCCTATCTTTGTGTTCTTGTTCCACTCTTTCTTCTTAGGTTTGGAAATTTTGCCATCTTGTATCTTGATCTCTTCAATAATTCTGGCTTGCGTCAGGGATTCCTCTAGGGTGGCATATTGCTGCAGCTGCAATAGCACAGATATCGATCTCAAACAACTTCGTCAGAACATTTGTGTAAGATCGGACATAGGGGGAAGGTAGGGTAGCTTGGAAAGCAGAATCCTCCACTGATTCCCATAGGCCGCCATGGTCTCATCCTCATATTGCCTGAGGCTGGCCAGGTCACTCAATGATGCCTTCTTCTTGGTGTTGAAGGCAAAGCGTTCAAGGAACGCATCCACTAACTGATCCAAATTATTGATGCTGTGCTTCGACAACTAGGTGAACCAATCCGAGGCAGGGCCCACGAATGTGGTTATAAATGTCCTTAGCAACAGTGCATCATTGTCCTGGATGCCAAAGCATTGGCTTAGGAATCTTGTCACATGCTCTTGGGCATCCTCTTCACCCTTAAAGACTGCCAACTGAGGTAGCTTGAAGTGTTTGGGGTAAGGAGGTGCAGGCATTGACGGATGCACAGGATGACTACGAATTTGGCATAACGTGGGATTTTGGGGCCCAGAAGCTTTGGTTTCCACAGACTCCAAACACTCTAACAACGCTTTATAAGCATCGAAAGATTTAATCTCTTCCTCTTTAGTTTGCTCCCGTTGTGGGTTGTGGGAGACTTGAGGCCTATGGGGGGGTGGCCGGATAGCAATCCCTCTGCCTTGGTAGGGTGTTTCGGCCCGCTCTACTTCTTGTTCATACTCTTCATAAACTTCCTGAGGAGTCTCTAGGCGAGACCTATGACCCTGAGTGGGTCCCCGTGGAGGGTACCCATCATTGTTTTGGGGAGTGGCCTCCCTCTCAGGTCTATGGGGTCTTGGAGGCAAAACTTGATGAGGTCGCGGATACCTATCTCGCACCAAGGGATTATGCCTCTCATATGGTTCTATTCTTTGGGTGCGAGGGGTTGGAATCCTCTCAGGTAGGTTATGAAGTAGCTCGTCTATTTGGCGCTGAATGCACTCCTTGTTAAGGCAGTATAGATGCTCTAGCTGCTGCTGATATTGCTCAAGCCGAGTGATCTGGGCTTGGTGGGTGGCATGTCTGGTGATTGCCAGGTCAATTTGGTCTGCCATCTTGGGTCTAGGAGGCCTAAATGCCTCTCCTATGCATTTGCCTTGGTCGTGATGATCCGAGATCTCAATGGGTTGCTTCCCTCTGTCGAGGTTGGTGAAATTTACCCGAGGCTCTAGCCTCAGTGGGTAACCATGGTATCTAGCAGGTGCGGAAGCACAAGGCTCCCACGCTATATATTACTCTTGAGGAATGTGATGGTCTTCCTCATACTCCCTTTCGTAGGTGTGAAAGGGGTGGGCGGAGTTAGCTTGCCCTGTTTGGAGAGCCCTACGCTCTGGGGTTTGTCTATTGGTTCTAACAGTGATGGGAGGTAAAGGAGGGATGCCATAGTCATGTGGCCTCTCCTCATGGACACTATGCCTCTCTAGCGCTTCATCACATGATGGCCACTCATATCTAGCTTCTAAGGGAGCTTTTCTATCTATGTTGAGTGCCACGTGTAAAGATTCTTCTCGAAATGAGCTGTGATGAACGAGCATGTCCCCCAGAGGGGTGTCCCTATAATTCCACCTTGACATGGAATGATGCGAACTCTCTTGGGGGTCAGGCCGCCAAGGCGGTATGGCCAAGTCCTTAGGGCTAAAGCGGAGGTGACCTATGCCCGCTCCTTGTACACTTTCCATAGCTTTTTCCCTTGATTGGGCTTGGCTACGGGTGTACATCATGGTGGTGCTCTTCTATAAGATAAGCATAATTTTATCTCTTTTATGATTTTTTATGCTACACTTAAACAAAAAATAACACACACATACACAAACGGTGATTATCTTGTTTAAAGCTTGAAAGTGTGTCCTAAAATTGGTTTAGTGTGTTTTGTTGTTATTTTTTGAGGTTTTTGTAAAGAACTTTTAAATGCAAAATGAAGGCTCTTATGGCTCCCAAAATTGGTTGCCCCTTTGATATACCATTGCCATACCGATATACCAACCTCTCTATATACCCGCCCTTACGTGAGGGAAACTATAGGTACGTGAGAGTAGATGGTACGTGGAACATAAGCGGTACGGAAGGGGAACCACTCTGTTTATGACACCTACCATAGAAGACTTATCCTCGCATGCTAGGAATCACCCTAGCTACACTTGGTCAGCTTTCGTCAGGATTTACGTCTAGCAACAGTTGCGATCGGGGTGATGTATGCAAATATTCAAGCCAACATGGTGATGAAATCCACCATTGGTCTTGCTCAAGGGCTGGGGTTTTACGACCAGTGCCTTGGTTTAAAAGTGCCACGTGATGTGTGTGGGGTTTATTTTAAGAAAATTGAAACAAGCAACAACATATTTACCTAAGCAAGCAAGAATGGATAGAAAACAAAAAACAAAAACAAGAAAATGATAGGAACTGTTAAAAATTGTTACCTCTTTTTTGCCCAAATCGGCTATCTCTGACTCTTGGACCTAAAATTGCATAGACAAAAATTCGTATCTGGGTGAAACGAATACCAGAATAGAATTCGTCCCAGGCTGAAACAAATTCAAATTCATCCTAGGGTCAGACGAATTCTAGTATTGTATTCGCCACAAGCTGGAATGAACAATAGTCAATGTTCAAAAAATGGCACCAATCAGCAAGAAAACACAAATTTTGATCAGTTTCTTGATCTCAAAAATCAAGGGACAAAGTCCCACATGAGATTCTAGAAGTTGAAAAGAAACACTAAAGCTATGCAATGCAAAACGAAATGTAACGCTTTAATCCTAGAAATTTTAAATGCATGAAATAGGGAAAAGACATGAATTGAGACGAAATAAAAGAAGTATAGAAAGCACAGCCCTTTTTATTTATACTCTCTCAATATCGTTTACAAAGACGTCTCCCGCCTTTTTAGGGGCTAGGAGCGTTAACATGTTTCGGTTACAATAGTGACTAGTGATCCTCCTTTCGCATGCCCACATGTAAAATGGGTGGGCCAAAGTGTTGTCGCCGTTGGTGTGAATGAATCTTTGATCCTTGCTACTCCTCCTACATTCAAAGAAACAACAAAATCATTAGTAGCACCTGCGAATAAGACAAAGCATGCGATCCTCAAACCTACAATAAAGGGATGAGAAAATGAATTAAACTGTAACTAAAACTTATCCAAATAACATGAAAACTTGGCAAAGACATAGAAACATCACCAAGAAGGCATTGCAAAAGGAACAGTCAGTAAATTCCTCACCGATTTGAATTCTCTCTTGGGTGGGACAGATTCGACTGTAATTTGTTCCAAGGTAGGACGAATTCACCTGCAACAAAGCGACGAAGTGATACTGCCCCAAATTTTGCATCTAGGGAGTTCCAAAAGACCTACAAACTTGGGGTTAGCTAATTGGAGGAATTTTGGGAAGACCTAGATGGTCAAATTTCCCCAATTTGGCCTCCATAAATGAGAATTTGACACTGTTACCTACAAGTTAGTGAGGACAACAAAAGCGATAAAACATGATAAGATTTGATCAAAGCATTATGAAATCAGAATTACAAGCTATTTAAGTAGCATAAGATGGAATGCAAAATAAAAAAATGACAAAAAGAACAATCTACCATGAATTCCCAATCGTTCTTAAAAAAAGGATTAGGCTCGCAGCAGTGCGGGGCGCCCGGGTGGGCCGCCCACCGTTGGAACCTAATTTCGGCACCAATCCACTTGGGATGGGCCCAAAATCTCTTGTAATGTGTTTTTGAAGAATTGGTAGATCGATGTGGTCAATTTTTAGGTTTTGGATCCAGATTCACACTTCCAATAACCACCCAATGACCTCCCTTGCGAAAGATATCAAGGATGTGGAAGAGGTGAATCAAAGGTAAAGTGTGGTATTAATTTGACAACACTTCGTTGCTTAAAAATGCTTCCAACCTATCCTCTTTGGGGTGAGGAAGTTCACCAATTTATATACCCAAGGGGTCTCTTTGGATGGGCATGCAGGGGGGCCACTTGGCGGCCATGCCTTCCCAAGAGGGAGGAGATTCCTCCCTGACTTGGGCTTCCATAATTTCCCTTGTGACAGTCCTCTAACATTCAATTTTCTCACCTACATGCGCATGCAAGGAAGGGAGCATTAATTGACTGTCCTTGGCTGCCATTTGGCGTAATTTCTCTTTTTGCCCGTTGAACCTGGAATTCGCCTTACCCAGGAACAAATTCAGAATTCGTCCCTAGGTGAGGCGAATCCCATTTTGAATTTGTCCCAGGGTGGGACGGATTTGGAGCAGAGTGTCTGAAGGTGCCAAATTGCTTTTTGACCTTCCAAAATTGTTGTAAAAGTGGTTAGGACCACTGTTTAACCTTTGAGGCCTGCCCTGGGGGCTATGTGTGTCAAAGCGATCAATGTTTGCAGTCACATAATCGGATTGGTGTTGTTTTGGTGTCTACATTTCCATTGAATAGAAGAACCAAAGGCTAAACATAACACCTCTAAGCAACTAATAGTTGAGGAAATGGATTGCTCATCTTGTCGAGAAAAATATTTGTGGACACCCTATCTTATGATTTTATAATCATGCGAGTAAGGTATACTTGAGGAATAAATGTTGTAGAAACAAAATCCATAAAATTTTATGAAATTTGAATATAAAATAGTTCAAATTTAATTTTAGTTAATTATCCTTTTTTCCCATCCTAAAATATAAGCATACAAAAGAATATATTTTATACTTCTTTTTTTCAAAATTCTTAGTAGGAAACCATTTTAGGATATATAAGGAATATTTGCCATGTCTACATCAAAAATATGTCTCATAGAATCTTAAATTCTAAAGGGTCCAAATTTTGCACCATGAAAAGCAAAAATGAGAACAATACTTATGGTTGAAAAACTCTAGGCTATTATTATTGGTGATTAAACTCATCCCAAGGAGGCTGTAACTAGGAAAAAGTATGATGAAGGATATGCAAGAAAACTCATGTTCATTGTATTTGGAGTGGATGACAAAATACAACCATGCATAAATGAAGCAAAAAATAAAACGATGCATGGGATCAACAATGTACAATATTTGAAGGAAGAAATAAAGCCATAAATTTTCATCTTTAATCACAACTTCATACACTAAAGGTCCAAGATGCCGTGACACATAAGCATATAGAAAACTGACCAATTTTTTGATCTGGAAATAGAACACAATCTCCTACTAAATTTACGAAAATAAATAAATAAAAATTTATGGAATGCTTACGCGACAGGGCAGTAGCAGGGGCGCAGGCAATAGTAGGCACCACAACCACTGTTAGAAATAAGAGTATTCATTACAAAATATAGAGAACAAAAACGTTCTTCTACTAAATTGAGGAAATCATTAAGAAAGGACAAAAATAAAATATGGAGAAGAAATCGTTGGAAAACATACGCGCGGGATTACCCGGGGCTGGTGCAGGTGCAGCTGCTAGAAATAAACACATTAAAATAAAAAGAAATTGTGAGAATTGGATATAAACTTGCAATGATTATAGTTACCTGATGGACACTCGCTGAGAGGTGGAGTGGTCACGTTGCATTCCCCAAGAAGGGCAAGAGCTATAGGTTAATATAGCTATAGGTTAACAGCTGGCACATACGGATAGCATCCTTCTTGATTACTGAAGCGAGGGCATCGCAGAATTGTCAGGGACAGGGGGTCAGGCTGAAAAGCACACTGTTACAATCGACTTCGGCCACGTCAGCTCCAATCAAGGCCACCATGGCCGCCAGGGCCATCAATAGCCTCCACGCCGCCATATGGAGGATAAAAAATGAAAGAGGAGGCCAAAAGGTTTAGGAGGGAAAAAATAAATAGGGTCACCCATAATATTCCAAACACACCCAATTTGAAGAAATAATAAATAGGGTCACCCATAATATTCCAAACACATCTAATTTGAAGAAATAATAAATAGGGTCACCCAGAATAACATGCACTTAGAAAATCCTCCTACATAATAGGGCTAAAAAATTCAAGAAGCCACTTCCAGGCCTGCCCAATCACAAAATCAAAAAATGGAACCTTTGCCATGTCTACATCAAAAATATGTCTCATAGAATCTCAGTTTTTAAAGGGTCCAAATTTGCACCATGAAAAGCAAAAATGAGAACAATACTTGTGGTTGAAAAACTCTATGCTATTATTATTGGTGATGAAACTCATCCTGAGGAGGTTGTAACTAGCAAAAAGTATGATGAAGGATATGCAAGAAAAATTATGCTCATTGCATTTGGAGTGGATGACAAAATACAACCATGCATAAGTGAAGCGAAAAATAAAATGATGCATGGGATCAACAATGTACAATATTTGAAGCAAGAAATAAAGCCACAATTTTTCATATTTAGTCACAACTTCATACGCTAAGGTTCAAATATGGTGAGATTATTGAACACTTTTTTCATATTTAGTCACAATGATCTTACTGAAGAAAAAAAAAATAGAACAAGCTTCCAAGGTCTAGTGAAGGAAGGGAATAAAAAGGTGTAAAAAACATCCCAAAATTTTTTAGCCATGTCACAAAACCAAAACGTGAATAAGAGCTTATGAAGCATTACAAAATTTTCACTGAAGGGAAATATATAAAATTGAAGCGAGACTTTCAAGAAGTTATAAGTTTTAATGTAGAAGTTGCTATCCAAAAACTATGAGTTTTAGATTCAATAATAATTTTCCAAATTTAAGCAACAAGAAAATTCCAATAAAAGTAACATACCACTTAACATTAAATTTAAAATTTAATAATAAAAAAATAAAATATATTTTTAAGATCCAACTAAAATTGATGCCTTAATATCTTTAAAATATCAATATCACCAAGATACACACGTGCTACAACGTGATGATACTAGTGATAAGTAATCCTCGCATTTTTTGGATGAAAAGGCCATTATACTAATAAAATAATGTTTAATCATACAAAAAATGGGTGGGTGGGATTAGCACACCTCGTAAACCAACACACTAAACAGCGTGGTTAGGAGTACACAAGAGTGTTAGAAATAGTCCACAAAAAGCTAGACAACAACCACCAAAATAATTTCAAATATGTATTCAAAAAGAAAGGATATGAGAAATCACTACCAAGTGGAAGGCTTGAAGTTTTTCTCCCTATGTTCATAAGTCCATCCTATGGTTGAAGAAGACGGGGCTCCCCAACCATCAGCAGTAGTACCACTAACAATATGGACCTGTACATTTGGTATAATTTCACCCCAACCAAGGGTATCATCTTGCTTAGAAGGCCAAATATCCCAACCATAGGTCGAGATAGATGGACCTCTAGCTCAAAATTCTCCATATTTGTGCTACAAAGTGGGACTGGGACCAGTTTCTGGTAGTAGAGGGCTACGGCTAATGACGGGTCCCCCAATAAGTCACCAATCGAAATATGGAACCTCCCTTGGAAGGGGAAGGAAGAGGCATATGAATCACAACATAGGGTGCATTCCCCCAATGCATGCATAAGGGTACATAAGTACTACAGCTCCACATGTACTTTTTTTAACTTGTACTTGATTTTGTAACTAGCAATCAAAGAATATATCATATTTATCAACAATAGAGAAGACATTCTCGATATATTGCAAAGAAACAACATCTTTATTCTGGGACTTCCATAGATAAAATAGTGTACCAATTCTAAAAATATTCCAAATACAACCAATTTGAAGAAAAAAGAAATAGGTTCACCCAAAATAACATGCACCTAGGTAAAATCCTCTGACATAATAGGGCTAAAAAATTAAAGAAGCCACTCCCAGGGCAACTGAGCCTGATCACAAAACCAAAAAATATGTAGTATATCTTTCGTCTGTCCACAAACCAGGAAAATGGGATTATGAACACCCAAATTCTTAAGCCTATTGCCAACAAAACAACCTCTGGTGCAAGAGGCTCCAAGCAAAAAAACTTTGTTTAGGTTCAATATAAGTAGCCCAAGCAATCTGAATCCTCTTATTCCATTGGGATGGAAGAGAGACTAAGTCCCATCTCAGAGTGAGCTTATCAACCAATGGAAAGAGATTGCTCATCTTGTAGAGGAAAATATTTGTGGACACCCTATCTTATGAATTTATAATTATGCAAGTAAGGTATACTTGAGGAATAAAGGTTGTAGAAATAAAAGCCATAAAAAGTTTATGAAATTTGAATACAAAAGAGTTCAAATTTAATTTTAGTATATCTTGAAGAACGATAAAAAAGATATTATGACCATTAATACCAACACATATTTTTGGATTGCAAAATATTAGTTGGTTACTTTTTTCCCATCCTAAAATATAATCATACAAAAGAATATATTTTATACTTCTTTTTCAAAATTCTTAATAGGAAACCATTTTAGGATATATAAGGAATATTTGCCATGTCTACATCAAAAATATGTCTCATAGAATCTTAAATTCTGAAGGGTCCAAATTTTGCACCATGAAAAGCAAAAATGAGAACAATACTTGTGGTCGAAAAACTCTAGGCTATTATTATTGGTGATGAAACTCATCCTGAGGAGGCTGTAACTAGGAAAAAGCATGATGAAGGATATGCAAGAAAACTTATGCTGATTGATTTGGAGTGGATGACAAAATACAACCATGCATAAATGAAGCAAAAAATAAAGTGATGCATGGGATCAACAATGTACAATATTTGAAGGAAGAAATAAAGCCACAATATTTCATATTTAGTCACAACTTCATATGCTAAGGTTCCAAGATGATGAGATTATTGAATAATTTTTTCATGTAATTGTACACTTAAAATCAATATTGAATACAATGGAAGAAATTGAGGACAATTATTGGTCTTAGTTGTACTTTAAGCTCATATTGAATCATTTAGAACATTTATGAAATCTCTCCAAGCATCAAATAGATGTGTGTCATTTGAAGAATGGGTAAACATCCTTCAACATTACGAAGCGGAGAATCAATTGAGATATGAGTTGTCCAATAATGCCCTTATCTACATAAATAAAATTTAGAAAAATTTGAATGGTCCTTCTACCCCATCTTCATCATAAAATTAATATTAATGGAGAAGGAGGTATTGTCATATTTGTGAGAAAAAAATACGTAATACAATATTTCGTAAATATAATTCATAAGCTCAAATAAATAAATTTTAAAGATCTCCTCAAGATAATCAATAGTCTCAACAAGGAAAATAAGGACAAGGTCAATATCAAGGAGGGCAATCTCAATAAAGTCCATAGAAACAAGGGTATGTTTCTTAGGGTGAATTACAAGTAGATTGTGGAGAAGAGTGTGAAATAGCACATAAGGTCCTCATGACCAAGGAGTTTTTAAAAACAAGAAATAAAGGAGATAGTAAACATGTTGTAAATGTGAATAGGATCATCACAAAGAAGGCTTAGAAAATTCTAGTTTCTAGCCTCCAGTGTGAAAACACCCTCACTTTGTCGGCAATTTATTTTTGTCGGCAAGGTTTAGTCGACATCTTTTTTATCCCTATTCTCCCTCCTATTTTTCCTCCTCCCTCTTCCCTTATTCCTCCACGTTTCCCTAACTTCCTTATCCCTCCATCTCATCTTCGTCCCCTTATTTCTCCACACCTTCCTCCCCTTATCCCTCCATTTCCCTTCTATCTCTCCAACCACCTTCCTTATCCCTCCGACCTATTCGTACCCACCATCTCCTCCCTTCTCTATATATTATTTGATACGAATATTTTGTAAGGTTGGAGGACGCCTCATTTAAATAAAATTTTTAATATTTTCTGCGTCGATTTTTTGTTGCTTGCTGTGTTTCATTTTGACCTACGCTCGATTCAATAACTGGTATCAGAGCACAGGTGTGTGCCAGTTCGGGCATGGTTCTCGAGGCACACAGCAGACAAGGTCTCATCGGTAGGGCACGCTTCCCGAGGTGAACACTGATTGGTAGACACGATTTTTGAGGTAGGCATAGAGGACGAGGATCGTGAGCTGGATCGACTTGGATCCCGAGGTGGCAGTACACGTGGCGGCACGAGGAAGTGACACATGGTGGCAGCACGCAAATCGAGGCGACTGAGCTGGTAGAGGAGGGGATCGAAACTGACAAAATTTCACCACGTGGCGATTCCGCATTGGTTGACGTGTAGTGAGGTGTCAACGAGCGATTGGTCGAAGCGACGGTAAAAGGGATCGACTGTCCGACTGCCCAAAGGCAGTCGACGTCTATTCTGCGTCGTCCGGGTTAAAAACCCCACCTGCGCGTTTGCGCAGCGCATGTGGGATAAAACCCACAATATTTTTTTTTTAAAAACCTCGGCCGCAATTGATAATAAATAAAACTGTGCCCCCGTTCATTCTCGTCCGAGCATGCTTGGCGTGGCGGTCAAGGCGGGTCTCTTGTTGTGAGGAGGTACGCGGGTCGAATCCCGCCCGACCTGCGAGAAACAAAAAAAATATATTTTTGAAAAATCGTGCCGCCGCGGTATTAAAGGGCTGAGGCCCTTTGTTGTTTCAAATCGGCCGCTTGGCGTAGCGGCAGAGCGCACTGCTGTGCTCAGGGAGGTCGCGGTGTCAAATCGCGACAAGGTAAAATCTTTTTTGATTAAAATTTTAAAAAAAGGTTTGTTTAATTTTTATTAAAGTTTTTTTTAAATTATTTAATAAATTTAATTTATATTTTCTTTAAAATTATCTTTTTAATAAAATAATTTAAAAGGTAATTTAAAAAAATATAAAAATTTATTAAATTGTTTTTTAAAAAACTTTATAAAAATTTTAAAGCCTTGTTTGAAGAGATGTTTTGAAAAGGAGAATTAATCTGCCTGTGCAATGTTAGATGATCCGATCTGAAGGGTGCTATCATGCACTTCTCTCTCTTTTGAAGAGAGAAACGCCAGAATCCTTTGATGCAAGGGTTCATCGATCAGGGCTTCATACTGTGTTTTGTCAGTTGGAGAATCAGGTGATTGCTCACCTGAGAAAGCCGGATTCAGGATACGAGGCAGATTCAGAAGACAATATCTTCGGAAAGAGAATTGAAGAATCCGAGACCGTGCAATTTGTTTCGGACGTACAATCTGGTGCCAGTTACACACCAGGTGTACCAACAACTGAATTGAGTGAGGGCTATACACCACGCTCTCCTGAGCCTGAATCTGAACCAGTGGAAGAAGAAGAAGAGGAAGAGGAAGAAGAAGAAGAAGAAGAAGAAGAAGAAGAAGAGGAAGAAGAAGAGAAGCAGAAGCAGATCCAGTGGAAGTGAAACCTGAGATCATCATCATTAGCAGCAGTTTCGAAGCAGAACATGAATGTACTAAAAAGGCGAGATTTGATTTGAATAATTAAATCTTTCAGTACTGCTTTGTATTTCCAGTTTGCCTCAATAAAAGTACTTGTTTTTTTTTTAGCAATGGCTGCAAACACTAGTCTACCAATCCCTGAATTTAATGGTAGTGACTATGAATACTGGTCTATAAAAATGAAGACTTTGTTGATAGGAAAAGGTCTTTGGGATGTAGTTGAAGAAGGTTATACAGAACCAACTACTGCTGAATGGGCAGCATTTTCTAATGCTGATAAAAAGACAAGAAAAGAAGCACAAAAGAATAATGCTTTTGCCTTATATCACATTCATGCTGCCTTAGATAAAACTATCTTCCCTAGGGTTGCATCTTATGTAATTGCACAAGATGCATGGAATGCCTTAAAAGAAAGCTATAGAGGCAGTGACCAAGTGAAGCAGGTAAAACTGCAAACCTTGAAACGAGATTTTGAGAATCTCAAAATGCAAGAGAATGAAAGAGTTGGTGATTACTGCGTGCGAGTGAAAGCGAGTAGTCGACAAAATGGTCACACTAGGGGAGGATATTAAGCCGAGAGATGATGGTGAAGAAAGTGTTGAGAACACTTCTTCCAAAATGGAATTCTGTTGCAATAATTATTGAAGAATCAAAAGACTTAACCACATTGTCTTTTGATGCATTAACTGGTTCACTTCTCTCACATGAAGAGAGGTTGCAGGAAACTCCTACCACCAGTTATGGAGGATATGACAAAGCTTTTGCCACACATGAAGGAAGAGGTAGAGGCCGTGGCAGAGGTCAAAAAAGAGGCAGAGGTAGGAATAATCAAAGAGGGGGAACTCCTAACGAGAGGAGGATCATCCAACAGAGGTGGAAATCAGAATAGAGGAGGACAGCGACAAAATAGAGGGAAACAATCTGGCAAAGGAAAAGGAGGAGACAAATCAAAGCAAGTTTGCTACAATTGTGGCAAACCTAGCCATTATGCTCGAGATTGTTGGTCAAAGACTTCGCAAGGAAGCAACAACAACCAGAGCAGTCAGTTTGGGAATTTTGGAGAAGAGGAAGAGTCCTCAAATCTCTTTCTTTCTTATGGTCAGACATCAAAATTTGAATGATACATGGATTTTGGACACAGGGTGTTCAAATCACATGAGTGGCAAAGAAGAACTCTTTGCTAAGTTAGACTCCTCATACAAATCCAACATTCGGTTGGGAGATGACAAGTCATTGGCAGTTGAAGGCATTGGAGCCATGGAGGTTCCAACGAAAGAAGGCATCAAGCACGTAAGTGATATCTATTACACTCCTCATCTTCAACACAATCTCTTAAGTGTTGGTCAAATGCTTGAAAAGAATTATAAGTTGATTTTTGATGAGGGTAAATGCACCATTTTTGACAAAAACAATAGTAATAGAATCATTACACAAGTGCCAATGTCAAAAAATAGATTATTCCCTTTGAAGTTTGGCCAGCCAGGAGGAAATAAGTTAGCAAATGTTGCAATTACCAATCCAAGTGTCCTATGGCACTTGAGATATGGTCACTTGAATTCAGCAAGTTTGAAGATGCTAACTTCACAAGCAATGGTGACTGGACTTCCCAAAGTTCAAGACAATAAGGAAGTCTGTGAAGGGTGTGCCTTGGGCAAGCATGCCAGATCAAAATTTCCTCGTGGACAAGCATGGAGGGCCAGCTATCCTCTTCAGTTGGTACATTCAGACATCTGTGGTCCGATGCAGACCAAGAGTCTAGGTAATCACTCTTACTTCCTACTTTTCATTGATGATTGCACAAGAATGTGTTGGATATACTTTTTGAAGCATAAGGATGAAGCATTTGCATGCTTTGTTGATTTTAAAGCAAAAGTTGAAAGTGAGAGTGGATATTCTATAAAATGTCTTAGATCAGATAGAGGAGGAGAATACTCCTCTAATCGGTTTTGAATTTTTGTAAACATCATGGCATCAAGAGGCAGTTCACAACTGCCTACACTCCACAGCAGAATGGTGTAGCAGAAAGAAAGAATCGCACCATTGTGGAGATGGCGAGATCAATGCTTCAGACAAAGCATTTGAGTAATGCATATTGGGGAGATGCAACAAGGACTAGTGTTCACATCTTGAACAGAAGTCCTACTTCAAGTTTGAAAGGGAAGACACCTTACCAAGCCTCGGTATGGTAAGAAACCAAATGTGAAGTATTTCGGAGTATTTGGTTCATTGGCATATGCTCACATTCCCGATGAGCTGAGAAAGAAGTTGGATCCAAAGAGTCGGGCTTGCATTTTTGTAGGATATTGTGAAAACACAAAGGGTTATAGACTCTACAATCCTACAACTCGAAAGATAGTGGTTTCAAGGGATGTGATTTTTGATGAAGGGGGAGAGTGGGGTAAGCCCCAAATATTCAGTGATGTTGAAGCCACTGATGTAGTAGCTCAGCAGGTGCAACCACAGCTACCACAGAAAGGAAAGCAGTCTCCACCCACACATCCACCAAGTCCATCTTCTGATTCAACTGCTTCACCAAGTCCTTCTCCACAGTGATCAGTAAGTTCCTCACCAATGGATATTGATGTTCCATCCAAAGGTAAGAGAACTTTACAGTATCATCCATCCTCTCAGATGTTGGATAAGAATTTTTCAAGAAGATATACTAGGAGTCAAGCTAGTGAAATGGATTCTATTTTACACAGATTAGAAAGTATGCACTTGTATGGTGATGATGAATCCCAGCAAGAACCCAGAGGAGATCAAGTTAACTATGCTTTGTTAACTAGTGCACGACTTGAACCTTCTAGTTATGAGAAGGCATGTACTCAGAAGATTTGGCAAGATGCCATGAAAGAGGAGATAACCTCTATAAAAAACAACGACACTTGGGAGCTCGTGAAGCTTCCGAAAGGAAAGAAATGTGTTGGCTGTAAATGGATCTTCAAGACCAAGTTTAATGCTGATGGAAGCATTGAGAAGCATAAGGCAAGATTAGTGGCAAAGGGTTTTACTCAGAAGTATGGCATAGATTATGAAGAGACTTTTGCTCCTGTAGCCAGACAGGAGACAATCAGAACAGTTCTTGCCTTAGCTGCACATAAAGGATGGAAAGTCCAACACATGGATGTCAAGAGTGCATTTCTCAATGGTTACTTGACAGAAGAAGTGTATGTTGAGCAACCACAGGGATTTGAAGTGCAAGGTAAGGAACACCTTGTTTACAGATTGAAGAAGGCACTCTATGGTCTCAAACAGGCACCAAGAGCTTGGTACTCACGCATTGATGGGTACTTCAAAGATTATGGGTTCACCAGGAGCAAAAATGAACCCACACTCTACTACCTAAAGCAAGGTAATGACATCCTCATAGTTTGTTTGTATGTGGATGATCTCATTTTTATGGGTAGTAATGAAAAAATGAATAGGGAGTTCAAACACTCCATGATGACGCAGTTTGAGATGAAGGATCTTGGATTAATGCACTACTACCTTGGAATGGAGGTTCATCAATCAGATACAGGGATCTTCATCTATCAACATAAGTATGCTCAAGACATGATCAAGAAGTTTGCTATGGAGCATTGCAAACCAATTGCAACTCCAGTTGGACATGGGATCCAACTAAGCAAAGATGATGGAGCACCGAAAGTTGATGTGACCACTTTCAGAAGCATGGTTGGGAGTTTGATGTTTCTCGCCAACACCAGACCAGATATTCAATATGTTGTATCTCTTGTTTCTAGATTTATGTCTAACCCCTCTGAGCTGCATTTGCAGGCAGCTAAAAGAATTTTGAGATATGTGAAGGGTACATTGGATTTTGGAATCCAGTACAATAAATGTAACACTATCAAGCTTGTAGGCTTTAGTGATAGTGATTGGGGTAGTAATATTGATGACAGGAAGTCAACATCAGGAAACTATTTTAGTCTTGGATCAGGACTAATAACTTGGAGTTCAAAAAAGCAGACAGTAGTAGCGCTATCTTCAACAGAAGCAGAGTATATAGCGGTTACTTATGCAAGTACTCAAGCCTTGTGGCTAAGGAAAGTACTAGAAGAGATTGGAGAACAGCAAAGTGGTCCAACCAGAATCTACTGCGACAACATCAGTGCCATTCAGTTGGCATATAATCCTGTCCACCATAGCAAGAACGAAGCATTTTGATATGAAGTACCACTTCATCGGAGATATGGTGGAACATGAAATTGTTGAGCTTCAATACTGTCACACTTTGGAGAACGTCGCTGACATCTTCACCAAGGCGATGACAAAAGCTCAATTTGTAAAGCTGAGAGACTGTGTAGTCAGTCCTCTCAACTTTAAGGGGGAGAATGTTGTAAATGTGAATAGGGTCATCACAAAGAAGGCTTAGAAAATTCTAGTTTCTAGCCTCCAGTGTGAAAACACCCTCACTTTGTTGGTAATTTATTTTTGTCGGCAAGGTTTAGTCGACATATTTTTTATCCCTATTCTCCCTCCTATTTTTCCTCCTCCCTCTTCCCTTATTCCTCCATGTTTCCCTAACTCCCTTATCCCTCCATCTCATCTCCGTCCCCTTATTTCTCCGCACCTTCCTCCCCTTATCCCTCCATCTCCCTTCTATCTCTCCAACCACCTTCCTTATCCCTCCGACCTATTCGTACCCACCATCTCCTCCCTTATCTATTTATTGATACGACCTATATGTTCTTCTCAAAACCCGCCCTAACTTGAGGGAAATTATAAGTAAGGAGAAGAATTAAAGTAATGAAGGCTTGAAATGCAGAGATAGCAACCAAATTTAAATATGGGTTACTCAATACTCGCCATTACTAGAGGGAAACTATAAGTAAGAGAGATATGCAATATGTATATAAGATTGATGAAGAAAAATATATGTCAAGCCTTTATACCAATAGCCTCTAAAAACCCGCCCTTACTTGAGGGAAATTGTAAGTGTGTAGAGACAATGATACATGGAATGCAGGCAAATAGATTTTGAGGGAAAACTAATTAGATTTGGAAAATTTTAGAAAGTTTTCTTTTTAGATAAGATAGATATATGTAGAACAGGAAAAAAATTTCTAAATAAATTAAGTGGATATATTTATATTTAGAAAAAAACTTGTAAAAAATTAAACCAAAAACTTTTATGATATAAATGAAATAAATTTATATGAAATAATTTAATAAATTGTAAGTGGAAGAGGATTGTTTTTAGATAATAAGTTCTTTAGAAACACCTTTTAATTTAAATGAATTTAAAAGGAAATAACTAAAATTATAAGAAGATACAACCCCCCTTTTAAATAATTTATTAAATATGAAAAAATAATAATTAATGAGAGTGAAATTTTTGAAAAAATTAATTGCAAAAAAGAAGGTAAATTTGTAAATAAGTGATGACATCTGATTATGAACTTATAACTTAGTTTTAATGTAAAGATATTAAAACAAAATTTAAGACAATAAAATATGTGATCACTATAGAATTTGTATAAAATAGAATGCAATTATATTTATTAAAACAAATATGAATTAAAAGGCAAATAAACAAATTGAGATCACAATAAAAGAAATACTTTTGTGAAACTAATAAAAGGATTAATAAATTAGTTTTAATGTAGTAGATCTCTAACTGAGTAAAGTTAAACAAACTTTGGATTTAGATATATTTATATTTAATGAAAATAACCAATATTTAAGAGCAAAAAAGGAGGCTTAAAAAAATGATGCAAAGAGACACCCCCCAATATCTGGTAGGTGCAATAAAGGCACCTTATCAACCCCCCAAATTTTTATTAAAAAAATACAATGATATCCGAGCCAAGAGAAGGTCGAAAGAAAAAAACTTTACGTTTTTCCTCTGAAAGCTACAGACGTGCAGGAATTTTAAAAGAAATACAATTTTTAATAGCCCTTTTTAAAATAAAAAATGGAGAGAATAGGAATTTGAGTATATAATTTTCATACCTTTCTCACTTATATGACCCAATATGTGGTGCCACAATGTTGCATCTTCTCCTATAACAACTAAGTCCATGGCGTAGTTATATGTATTAATAAGGAAATAAAGAGTACCAACCATATTACCTTTAGCTATTACCATAGAACCTCTCGTCACATTCCAAGAGTGATCACCAAATGCAGTAGTGTAACCCTAACTATCAAGTTAACTTACCAAAATGAGATTTCTCTTCAAATTTGAAATGTGCCTAACTTCATTAACCATCCATTGACTCCCATTAGGGAATTTCATCTTGATCTTTCCCATGCCCATAATTTTATAGGAATTATCATCACCTAATAATACCTATCCAAAATCTCCCTAGATATATTTTATAAAATAATCTTTGTGAGAACTGGCATGGAAAGAAGTACTAGAATCAATAACCCAATAATCATTATTTTTATCAAGAGATAAAATTAATGCATCTTGTAAAATTTCACCAGCAATATTAGCTTCTTGATTATTACCTTTGCTCTCATCATCTCCATTTCCATCATTTTTTTGATTCCAACAGTCATTCTTAAGGTGACCTTTCTTCCCACAATACCAACACTCCATTTTTCATTTTCCTTTTGATTTGGATATTCCTCTTAATGTACCTTGATTTGGACTCTTACCTTTTTTCTGTCTTCCTCTATTCTAAATAGTTAGAGTCATTCTTGATGATGTTGCTTCACCCAAGATTTTTCTCCTCATATCCTCACTTAGAATGATACCCACAACATCATCAAACACCAACTTGTTAGAAATTGAAGCAAAATTGCTCACAACCATTACCAAGTTGTTCTAGATCTCTAGAAATTAGCACAAAATCAACAAGGCCATGCCTTCATCATCAAAATCTAAAACCACTGAACTCAACTAATTAGTAACAGTATTAAATGTATTCAAGTGATCTCGAATAGATTATCCTTCACTCGTTTGCATATTAAATAATTTTTTCATGAGAAAAAAATTATTAGAAGTAGAGGGCTTTTCATACAACCTGGCCAATGCATGCATGGTATCTTTCGTAGTCTTCTCTTTGGATATATTGAAGTCAACCATACTTTCTAAGCACAACCTCACCATTCCTAATGCCTCCCTATCTGATAGATCCCAATCATCATCAGATGTTACATTTGGTTTCTTTGTCGTACCTTCTAGAGGTAGATAGAGGTCCTTTTGATAGAGATAATCTTCTATTTGCATTTTCTAGAGTTGGAAATTCTAGCCATTAAATTTTTTCATCCTGAACTTCAAATATTTTTCCATTGCTACCACTCAATCTAGAAACCCTTCTGTCGAGTACCCAACAAAAAATTTCACTCTAATACCAATTGTTAGGATTCAATTATTTTTACCAATAATTATGAGCAATAAATAACATATGATTTTCAAAATAAAACTTAATCAAAACAGTAAAATAATATCACATAATAAGAGAAAACAATATGTAACATGGTTCACCCAGTGTGGGCTACATCCACAAAGAATATTTTAGTCCTTCTATTATCTTCCAAGCACCAAAGGGATCCACCTACAACCAACCACTGTAATCTTCCTCAATGGTTACACCAAGAATCCTCTCTACATCAGTCTCTCATGATTGCACTTATTTGTAACAATACAATTACAACTAATTTTTTTCTTTGAATTAACACCAAGGATAGGTCTACCAATTATGCCACATTCTATTCCTAACTAGAGTGATGAATTTTATCTTAGAATTAACACCAAGGATAGATCCACCAATTATGCCACATTCTATTCCTAATTGGAGTGACAAATTCTATCTTGCAATTAACATCAAGGATAGATCTACCAATTATACCACATTCTATTCCTAACTGGAGTGACGGATTCTATATTTAGGCTCCATTCTTATCAACTTTACCATGCTTCAACATTTTGAGGAGAACCACAGAGAGAAAATGTAAGCATGTTTGAATGATTCCTACATATGCAAGTCTTCAAGGAGCTACGATATCCCTATTCCCATGTTCTTACCATCCAAATACTTAAATAAATTGTTTGTAAAGGGCGAAAATAAAGACAAAAAATTTCTCCCTCTATGTCTAAAGTAAATACAAAAAATTTCTTAACATAAAAACTCTAATGCCTTTTTTTAACTTATGAAATCAACAACTATTTAGAACAATTGATACCAATAATCAACCATGATTAAGGTTGTATCATAATACATGGTACAAATCCATTGGATAAAAAATGAAACAACAAGCATAAACTTCATAGAAAGAGATCCATATCAAAGTAACTAACAATTTCCCCTTATTGAAGCAAAGAAACCTCAATATATAAAATGAATTTTTAATACCATCAAAATGCATTTAATTTAAAATATGTTAATCTTATATGTTACCAACTTTGCTTTTATTATCTTACTAAAACTATTTGTAGACATCCTATATTACATTTTTATTATTATCTAAGTAAGCTATATTTGAGGAATAATGGTTGTAAAATAAAATCCACAAATATATAAAATTTGAATAAAAAAGTGTTCAATTTTAATTTTAGTATATCTTTAAGAGGATAAAAAAGATATTTTTTTTTATATGTTAGATGAAGGAGTTTTGGAAGGATCTACAAACCTATATACAAAAAGAAGCTAACCTCTACATAACAAAGGATATAAAGAACTACCAACACACAACATGCTACCTAGAGACCAAAGACGAAAAATAGTAGAACCAACCCATTCTAAAGTCTAAATACAATAAATCAACATCCCACGTAGGGGAAACCACAAGACCCATGGATCAAACCATCCTAACCTAGGCTACACAGGCATACATGCCACACATAGAAGACTAAACTAAACATATGGCACATAGGCCAAACCAGCAAACAACCCTAGAAGGTGCGCAAACCATAAAATTAGATACAAGCCAAAGACCTAACTCAAAACTTGTTTCCACTAGGCCCAACATCAAAGTCCAACTTGGGATTAATATCACCCGGGACTTGCCACCCCATGAGGGCCAACACCTCCTAAGTTTTGAAGATAGAAGCCTGCATGAAATATATCATTGAATGTTGTAATTTAATAATCATGGAGCTTAGGATCTTTGGATTACATCTAATGGATAGGGAGTCAGGATACACCAAACAAAAAACACCCCCACCTCCCTTATGGATTTAAACTTTTTCAATGGAGGAGGAAACTCTTCTAAGACCAAATTATCAACATACATAATATTCTTACCAAATTTTACCTACTTCATAACTAGCCTCTTTGAATGTTGTGTTCCTTCGTCACTACTGTTCGGGCCTCTTGGAGCTGAATTTGTGAAATCCACCAGAATTGGAGCAATCAGGGTGGCATCCAACTCATCCTAGGAAGAATATTATGAATCCTCAGAGATCGAGGAAGTTGTGAGACCCACCACCAAAGACAGTATGGTCACCAGAGCATTAAGAATGCTTTCCCCATCCAGACCCTGTTGCTTCACAACATGATCAAAAATAAGCTTAGGCAACCCTTGGTGCAATGGATCTAATTCCACACTTTTCTTAACTTTTAAAACCATTTTTGATAGGGACTAAAATAAAAAAGAAGGAAGGTTCATAGTTTTATTATGATGCAAGTTATTTAAAATCATAAAATAATAACTCCTCAACACCACCAGATTTTCATCTAGTGTAAAGTACTGCATGACCACTAGAGCCACATGATCCTAGGGAGCCTTTAGAGAGGTGTGCTTAAAATAATTTTGAATATTCACAAGCTCTTCTTCCTCTACGACACTTGATTAAAACTAACAAATGGAAGACCTATCAATCTGTGAATATCCGTAGGGGTGATGCTAAAAACAACATTTTTAGATTGTAGATTAATGCTTACAGTACCCCTATCATGGTCATAACCAGACATAATATGTTGCAGGAGCACTTTGTCTATTCTAAAATGTGGCATGGAATGAGGGTTGATAAACCTACATTATACAGCCACCGAAATTTCATCCCTAGCATTGTCATGAGATCTGATATCAAAGTGCACATAAAATTCTTAAATTTTGGTGGATTATGGAAGGGGTATCCATTGGAAGTAGTTGGAAGTGGAAGAAAAAGGATTGGGAATGGAAACTGAAATGTTGATCAGAAAGGTTAGATCTAGTTGTAGCTGTCGCATAAATGAAATGGGAAAATGACTGTTGATGACCTTTTATAGATTTAAAACATATTTGAAATGTGGCAACATCATATTTGACATGTAGGATGAGACATGCAGTATTAGAAACGTGGTAGTACGGTGATGACCGGGCTAAAATATGCTATCGATTGATGATAGAAGCATCTTATGCAATTGGTTTGGCATAAACAATGCTTTCAAAATAAAGTATGCATCCGCCCAATGGAAGGATGCATAATATGACCCGGTAATATACCAGATACACAATATGCATCTGGTCGTCACTAAAAAATAAACTGGGTGTTATCAGAAATGCATTTTATGATTTGGGTAATGAGCGGATGCATAACATGCAACCAAATTAGAGTCGGAGCATATTATGCATCCAGGTACCAGATGGGCGCATAATGTGCATTCTTCTAGTACCCGGATGCGTAATATCCTTTTATGTTAAACCGGTTGCATGTTATGTATCCGGTCATTATCTAGAACATAAAATATATTTGGGATAACGCCCAAATTATGTTTTGCATCCAGGCGCTCTCTGGAAACATAATATGTTATGAGTAACGGACGGATACATATTTTGTATCTGATATATTATCGAAGCATATTATGCGTTCGTCCCACACCTCAGATGCATAAATGCATCCATTCTATGCCCTGACTCATAAATGCATCCGTTTTGTGCCCGAATTCATAAATGCACTTGTTCGATGTCTAGGAACATGTTACCGTTGTGACATTAAATGCATTCATTCATTGAATTCGGTCCATGGTTGTAAAATATGAAGATCCAGGACAAGACACGATGGTCTTCTTCTTGATGAGTGTAGTTGATTTCTTGCCTACTACACCCATCAGAAAGAGGCCACCCTTCTTGTCTTGAATCTTCACCTACTTTACTATGAAGGAAGTTTCTTATTTAAGCTTTGAAATTATAGTACACTAAATCATGTGGGATAAATAGTTATGTGGGATAGATAGTTATGGGGTCAAAATAGTGATAAGCTACGTCGTGCTACAATCCTTATCTTTATTAGACGTCATATCATAAAAATGCATCCCGACCGAGATCGGTACTTATTATACATCTAGTTCGAGGCCTGACTATATTGTCCATCCGTTTTGGATCCGGACCATATTATGCATCTGGTTCAAAAATGGATCATATTATGCATCCGTTCCATATTATGCATTTGGTTCGAAACCAGATCATATTATGCATCCGTTCCATATTATGCATCCGATCCAAACTTTTGCCAAGATTATAAACATAGACGGTATCCTTTTGGCCTGGTCCAAAAAAACTTAAAAAAAATCCCTTTTTTGCCAAATTTTTGAGAAAATTTAAAATCATTCACCTTGCCAGCATACATGCAGTTCGATAGATTTCATCATCGTTTCGAAATAGTTTTGCCATGTTTTTATAAGTACCTTTCGGGTCCTACCTCTTATGCATAACCCTGGCTTGAACAATAGATTTTAAAAGCAACACTATACCTAAAGAGGATAGCCATATGATAGTCCAGTGATTCACCTTCCTTCTAAACTTATCAAGCATAGACTACCAAGAATATCTAGGTAGAATATGAGGTGAAATTGAAATACCAAGATAAATGAAGGAGGGAGTCCTGACCTAGAATCTTAGAGTGCGAGTAATCCTTGCTTGAATAAGAGGAGGGGTATTGAAGAATAAAATAGAAGGCTTATCCTCATTAATCAACTATCTAGAAGCACCAAGATATATGTCAAGAGATCATCTATTGTTGCTAGGTTCCCTGATAGTGGCAAATCCCAGCAAAGTAGTATCATCAACAAATTAAATGTGGAAAAGAGGTAACAACCTACTATCCCACTTCCACCCCTAAATGACACCCTACCTAACATGATACTTGAGTAATATTCCCAACCCTTTTGCCATAATGATAAACAAATAAAGAGATTAAGGATCTTCTTGCCTCAAACCCCTTGAGGCCTCAAACAACTCTGATGACTCATTATTAAAAAGAACGAAGAAATAGGAAGAAGAAACACAACTCATCACCCATCTAATCCATTCCTTATCAAATCCAAAAGTAGCAATAATTTTCTAAAGAAAGGATCATCTTACCCGATCATAGGCTTTGGCCATGTCCGACTTAATAAATATAGTTTTCTACTTAGAAATTTTCATCGAGTGAATAGCTTATGTAGTAATAACAACCCCATCCAGTATTTTCCATCCATCAACAAACCCACATTTCTCCTTAGATATGATTTTTCTCAACCATATATTTAGCCCCTCAACAATAATTTTTGTGATGATCTTATACACAACATTGTACAAAGTGATAGGCCTGAACATATCCAAGGAATTTTCTCCCTCTTTTTTGGGAATAAGTATCACAAATATAGCATTTAGGGTCCTTAGCATTTATTTTTTCTTTTGGGACTCGTGGACCATCTCTAGAAGATAAAATTTGATTAACTCCAAAAAATCTTGATAAAACTCAATCGAGAATCCATTCAGACCTGGGTCTTTTCCTTTTTTCTTCTTGAATACAATATTTTCCAACTCTTCAAGGGAAATTGGTCCCATCAAGTGCTCATTCATCTCTCTATAAATAATCAATGGAATATAGTTTATAATAAACTTTTCATCCTCATAATCTAAGATGGAGTCCTCCTTGAACAGAGGAAAAATAGCTCTAAGTATCTTTTGAAATATACCTAAAAAAAAAGAGTAGGGCATCCTAAGAATTCACAAGAGGTAATTAGGTTACCATTACGGTGAGCCTTAACTAAGTTATAAAAGAACTTCATGTTCCTATCCCCTTCTTGAAGCCAATCTACTCGTGCTTTTTATTTCAAAAAAAAATCTTCCCTTAGTTCCCATTTAGGAAGGTCTTTTGTAGCCTCAGATTCCTTAATGAGAAGCTCCTCCGTATGTCCCTGATATTTAATATTTCTTGCAACTTCTTCCACCCTCCTAAGAGTTGCCAACTTAGCCAATGAAAGATTCCCAAAATTTAGTCTATTCCATCTCTTCAATTTATGCTTAACAAATTTTAGCTGCTTCATAAATGAATACATAGCGGTGCCATGAGGAGGTTTACCATTGGTCCACCAGCCTCAAATGAAATCATAAAGCTTAGGATCCCAAAGCCACATAAATTGAAACTTAAATGAAGGATTCTTCTTTGGCCCTAACTCTAGAGTAAAGAGTTTGATAGGCCAATGATCAGATCCCCTACCCTCCAAAATCATAGAACTAGCACTTATGTTATTACCAATACAAAAACTAGAGATCAAAAACCTATATAGTCTCTTTGAGATGGAAATTTCCTGATATCTTCTATTGTGCCATGTAAATATCCCGTTATCCAGATTAATGTCAACCAAGTTTAGGGCCCAAATATGAGCACTGAATATAGAAGAAAAAGGCTCAAGATGATCAACCCCACCATGTTTCTCCTCCAGATAAGTGATAGAGTTGAAGTCTCCATCCAAAATCCATGGGTACAAGGGATCCATACTTCTTACAAAGCCAATGTGCCTCCATAAATTTACTTTACCATTGTAATCAATAGGAGCATACACATTTGTAAGTATGATGGTTTCACTATATTCATTATCATACCTCATCATCAAAATAGACCATCTACTAGAAATCCAAGTAAAATGAGAGATCTTAATTGGATCTCATAAACAATCAATACTACCAGCATATCTACATGCACTAATACACTAGCATTAACCCCTTCTCCATAACTTAGAAGTAATAATGAACATACTATCAATAGCCAATTTAGTCTCCTAAATAAACACCACAGCCAGAGAATAAACACGAACCAAATCATGAACAACTTTTTTTGGGGGGATGATGTTCAACCCCCTTACATTCCATGAAAGGATAATCATTTCTAGGGGTTAGAAACATGGGAGTCCAATGCTCTCACAAATCTTGACTCCCCCAAAGTAGCCCCCATTAACTTTAATTGTATCTTGGTCTTTCGACCCACATTCATATACTTTTTTTGAAGCACATTTTTAATTATTTTCTACTACAATCTCAATATTGTAGGAGTTTCGTAGTCCAAGGATGACTGCATCAGTATTTGAGTAGGAGAGGGCATAACTAAATCTATGCCACTTTCCAAAATAGTTTCCATTCCAAGGCTAGAGCCAAAAATATCACCTATACTCAGAACCAAAGCCCTATGTTCTTCATTTAAACCCCTTAGATTTGATTCCTTAGGTTCCACCTCAAGAAGAGACATTTGATTTGACCTTGTTATATCTCCATCAGGTAGTGATGTTTCAAGTATCTCCATACACTAACAAAGCTCATCTAGTATTTCAAACTGGTTGAGTAGAGTATCTAGTTGGCTATCCTTAAGGTATCTTTTTTCCCTTCTTCCTCTATTTTAGGGTTTTACCGAAACACAACCTTCCTTATCCTAATCCCCTTCCTTTGTCGAGTCTTTTTCTTTATCTAGATTTTGTTAAAACTAAGAAGACCTAAGATTTAAAGCCATGGGTAGGACAAACTTAGGGTATTTTCTTTGAATATGGTTGTATTCATAGTAGATCTAGCAACAAAATGGTAGAGCTTCATAGTCAAGTTGTTGAACCTATGTAGTTGATCCAAACTATATTTCAACAGAATTTGGAATAGGATTGTTTAAATCAATTTTAACATATATACGAGCAAAAAAAATTAGCTTTTTATCCATTGTCTATTGTGATGGTCCAACCATATTTCTAAGAAGGGCAATAATATGTAAGATATCATTTATCTAAAATTCCAAAAATATCCATGAAAGCCAAACCCACACTGGAACCTGTGATGGCCTCTCCTCTGATGGGTTGAAACCCACATGCCATGGTTTAAGAAAGAGTTCATCTTGGTTACAAAAATATGGACCCCCTTTAAATGCTTTGTTACGGTTCGCAAGACAAGAGAAAACCACCATAAAATAGCTATTCGCACTCAACATCACCTCCATGTCACCTTCAAGGTTCCAAGTCTTCCTAACCCAAGCCTCCACAAAGGGAAGAGAAATTTGTATGCTCATAAATTTACCAATAAGTGCATGGTTGGTTAAATACTCCACATATTATGCCACCAAGTCTGTTTGAACCACAAGAACCAGCCTGGCTTCAGATCATTCCAAACATCCATTGTTCTTTAACAAGAGATTCCTGATATGCAATGGGAAATCATGTTCCTTCCAATAATTTTTAGATTAAAAAATGTCACTAGCATGTATGCTCTATGATGATCCCGACATCATCATGATATTCATCCAATTGTCCAGACCTCCTCCAAAAACTGTTGCCATCCCTGCAGAGCAGTTTTTCCTCATCAAACCCTAGCAAAGTAGTTTTTCATCATCAATCCCTACCAAAGCAATTTTTCCTCACCTTCGTACTACCAATTTTGATCATTATAGATATCAAATTCAAGTTGAATATTTTCTTTAATACATTTCCTTATCAATAGCATGAAATGACTATCCAAGGATGTTGCATATCCTAATCATACCATCACTATGACCAACAATATACCACCAAGGTAAACAATTGAGTTGGTTAGAGAGACAAATGTTAAGTTTAAATGGTATCTAAGTAGTGCATCTTCAACTTGTAAAGACGTGTTATACCACATCCATTGTATCTTTTTATTTAGCTTATACCATAAATATGATGTAATAGTACATGAAATTAAAAACTTAGTTGCACTAGAACATTTCTTTATAAAATACAAGAAAGAAAAACATAAATAATGCAAACTATAGATAGAATAATTTCCTAGTGTGTATATAAATAATATATATTTTCATCCATATCAATCAGAATGTAAGCTATCTATTTGGAGTTATCAAAAAAATTACACTTGAAAGAGACTCCCCAATCATCTATGTAAGGATCCAAACCATTTTATAGATTGAAGAAATACTTCATAGTTTATCTTCCAATAACTAGGGCTACATTGATTTTGATAAAAAAAGAGGGTAGAATTACTTTGCCATGTCAACTATTGTAATTAGTAATATAAAATTATAGGAAATATATATTACAAAATCTTGCTACTATGTAGTTGAGTTATTTTTCTTGTTGAAGTCTTTATGAGTGATAAAGAAAGATCTGGATTTTGTTGTAGTACCTACACATGCTCTAATATGTATTACAGATGGTGAATGAAAGTCACATACTATTGATCAATATATTATTTTCTCTTTTACTACAAATAATGAACCTAATTAATTTTCTACTTGCCTATGTCCTTGCTATTTTTACACACATGTTGTGAATTGGTGGAAATAAAACCAATAATAAAAAGGAGAAATAAAATATTTTTGATGTATAAATACCTATTTAGTAAAGTCTCAAAGGAGGATTAAGACCACAATACCACTCCAAAGCACAACCATGACATATAAAAGATATAAAGACCATATTCAAAAGTTGTTATGGAATGAAAAAAATTGGAACCCAAAAAATATTGTAGAGGAGCTATTAGGACTACTAGATAGGTCATAGTATTTAGGAAATTGCATAATATTAAACATCCCCAAAAAATATCACAAATAAAAATCTATAGTTTAAAAAAGGGGGAAAAGCTACCTTAACTACAATTTGAAGAGTTTTATATATGCAATCATGAATCTAATGGCCATAGGGAAATTCACTTATGTATTCAAAAATAAAATGATTAGTATCTAAAGATGTTTTTCTTTTTGTCCTTGTAGATTATCTTATTGAAGATAATGCAAAATACATCAATTCAAATGAGATTACCTCTTATGCTATATTTATTTCTACTCCCAATAACATATATATATATTTTTTATTTGTGGAAAACATCCTAAAAGGGATGCCACTTTCGGGTAAGACCCAAGGAGGCAGGGGTATCCATTCCGCCAAAAATGCCCAAGACTCGGACCTAGCCTACCACCTTTGACATACTCAAGGAGCAAACAAACACACAAAACCAAATTAAAAAAATTAAATAACAACAAAAATAATAAAATAAAATAAAAAACAAGCTCCTTGAGTGTGTCAAAACCAAAAGAACAACCAAACACGCACAATAAGATAAAAGAAACCATAACACAAACCACAAAGAAAAACACAAGAACCACATAACAAAACACAAACAAGACAAAAACAACAGAACACTACAAAGACATAACCCAAAAAAACATGAAAAATAAACACAACCAAAACCTAAAAAAAAATAAAAATAAAAATAAAAACAACCAACAACAGACAATAAACAAAAACAAAAAACATATAAAACACTCACACAAAAAAAAATGAAATAACACAAACAAATAGAAACCCAAGAACAAGAACGAAAAAAACACAAGAACAATAACAAAAAACATTAAAAAAAAAACAAAACAACAAAAACACAAGAACAACAAAAAACAACACAAAGAACACAAAAAAAAAAACAAAACAAAAGAACCCACCCACCTTAAAAAACTAAACAAAAAAAACAAAGAAGACAAAAGAAAAAAAAATGAACAAAATAATGACCTATCTAGACTAGAAGACTATTAATGCAAGAATCAATAGAGGAAACAAAATAAAGAATAGAATAAGCTAGGGAACTAAAAAAAACTGAATGAACCAAAGAGAAACAAAAAAAAACAAGAAGAAACTAGGTACCTTTAGAACTGGAGCCATCCAAAGAAATGATAGAAAGAAGAGCTTCCCTAATTTGAGAAGCCCACCATATAGGAGGGTGGCCATAACAAGTAAGATCACCTTTGTTCAAAGCCCAATTAGCTAAAGCATCAACACTCTTATTTTGATCTCTGACCACATGATTGTAATCAACTTTCAAAAATCCCATCTGGATTAACTGAATCTTCTCAATAATTCTTTTTATTCTCCAATCCACCTTATGATTCTTAGAAGGAGTCTTCAAGATATTAATCATAAGTTGAGAGTCAGACTCAACTAACACATTTTCCCATCCAACCTTAGTAGCCTCCTGAAGGCCTCTAAGGATACCATACCCCTAAGCAAGGTTATTGGAAAGAATACCCAAATTCTCAGCAAAAGTAAAAACCAGGGAGCCATATGAAAGTCTACCAATTCCTCCCACACTGGCTTTTCCAGGGTTCCCTCTAGAGGCTCAATCAGTATTGACTTTTCCAAAATCCTTAGGAGGAGGTTGCCAATTTCTAGTCCTATCCATATTACTAATACTCACATTCCATTTAAGTTGGTTGCCCTTAGAAGGTTTAATCTTCAATCTTTGCATCACTTGATCCCATCTTTGGTGGGATTTTTGGGGGTGATTAAGGAGTTGATGGACTGATTCAACTAAGTTGGCTATGGTTTTTTGCCATATATAGTGAATATCCTTCCTATCTTGATTAAAAATTTGATTGTTCCTTTCATTCCAAATATTCCAAAGAAGAATGGTATAACCCATCCAAACTAACTACCTAATAAAATGATCAACACCCTCTTGATTAGGCCAATCCCTCCAAAGCTATTCAAAAGTGAAAAAATTGGACCACTGTAAGCCAAGTAAAGTTGCCATTCTCCTCCATAGATCAGAGGCTAAGGTACACTCAATAAAAATATGGTTGATATTTTCTACATTCTCTTCACACATTTCACATCTAAAAGGGCCATGAAAACCACGCTTCATAAGTTGCTCACCAGTAAGCACCCTACGATGCAATAAAAGCCAATTAAAGAACCTCACCTTAGGCCAGAGCTTTTGATCCCACAATTGATAAAATATGTCAGAATAATGGTTGGGATTATTATGGCATAAGGTCAAATAACCTTGAGCAATTGAATACTCACCCTTAGTAGTGTTGTTCCATCCAAAACAATCTTTTTCATGGGACCAAGAGAGGGATCTCATATGAAGGATGCCTTGGATATCTTGTCTTTGCCTTTCCGGGATTTGAATAGCCCAGTCCTCAATAGGGATCCAATATCTACCAACCTTTGAATTACCAGTATGGTACCGATAGTAATTAGCCACCTTTATCCAATTAGCTCGGTGAAGCTCCTCCATCCAAGGCCTCCAATTGGGAAACTGAGTTATCAAAGGCTTGTGACCATCCCAAGAATCTGTCCAAAAATTTGCATGTTGACCATTATGAATGATCCAAAATAATTTTTTCTTTATCAAATCCTCACTAGTCTTAAGAACTGCTAAAATGGGAGAACCTTTGGTAGGAAGTTGATAGCGAACAAGGTCTTCAGGACTTTTGTTCTCAGCATATTTAGCACGAAGATTATTGACCCAAAGAGCATTGGGGTTATGCAACATCCTCCAATATAATTTAGCAGCTAAAGCTTTGTTGTTATTAATTGAAGACCGGAATCCTAACCCCCCTTCACTCTTAGGAAGACAAAGTATCCCATTTCACCAAGGCCCATTTTCTTTTCTCCTTAGTACCACTCCAAAGGAAACGATGACTGATTTGATCCAATTCTTGAAGAAAAACCTTTGGGATATTCAAAATGGAAGAAACATAAATAGGAATAGCTTGAAGGACTGATTTTACCAAGGTGATTCTACCCCCAAAAGAAAGCCACTTGTTGGTCCACTTTCCAATTTTCTTCTTGACTTTGTCCAACAACCAATTCCAATCTTTATTTTTTTGCATTTGAATATTTATGGGAATACCTAAATAAGTGATTGGAAGAGAGGTCTTCTTATTTCTTAATTTATCCAAGACCATGGATTCCTGTATAGAAGAGCAGTGAAAGAAAATAACTTTAGATTTGTCTTCATTGATCAAGCGCCCGATAGCCTTAGAAAAATAGCTAATGATTTGCTTAATATTAGAAGCTTCCTTAAGCGTAGCTTTACCTAAAAGGGTAGAGTCATCCACAAATTGAAGATGAGAGATAGGTCTAGCTCCATGAGCAATGGTAACTCCCTCAAGGGTTTTGTTTTCCCTCTTTTTGGTTATAGTCCTACCCAAGCATTCAACAAGAATGATGAATAAACAAGGGGATAGCGGGTCACCTTGCCTAATACCTCTGGAAGCTGGGAAAGACTGAGAAGGCCTGCCATTGATAATAACTAAGTAGGAAACTAAAGATATACATCCCATAATCCAATCCATCCAATCCTTAGAGAAATCAAATTGCCTCAAAACTTTGATAAGGAAGTGCCAATCCACTCTGTCATAAGCTTTGGATAAGTCTAACCGTATGAACATAGAAGGAGAATTTTGCATATCCATGGAATGGATGGCTTCTTGAGCAAGAAATATCTCATCTACTATTTGACGTCCTTCCACATATTCCCCTTGCTCTGGGGAAATAATATTATGCAAAAGAGGCTTCAACCTTTCTACCATGATTTTAGTAATAATTTTGAGAAGAACATTACATAAAGCAATAGGTCTAAAAGCTAAGATATGATCAACCTCTTGAGCTTTTGGAACAAGAGTAATATAAGTTTTATTGATAACCTTAAAAATTTCTTTGGATTTCTTGGCTTCTTCCACCACCTCTAATAAATCAACATGAAGGATATCCTAGAACTCTTGGTAGAACTCAATAGGAAAACCATCAGGACCTCGGGTTTTCCCTTTTTGCATTTTAAAAACTACTTGTTGAAGCTCATTGATAGTAACAGGAGCAGTCAAAATAGAGTTCTCCTCAGAAGTGATAAGACAAGGGATTGCTTGAAGAACATTTTGTTGAGAAGCTGAGTCAAGAGGAGTAACAGCAAAAATATTGGAAAAGTAATAAAAAAATAGAGGTCATGCCATCCCAAGTATAAAAAACATCTCCAGAATCTAATTTTAAGGAAGAAATAAAGTTGTGAGATCTTCGAGTTAGAAGAGATTTGTGGAAGAAATTTGTGTTTCGGTCTCCTTCTTTGAGCCATTGAATTCTAGATTTTTGCTTCCATTAGGTTTCTTCTCTTTTTTCCCATTCCTCTAACTAAGTTGTGAGTTTAATTTCATCTACACTTCTCTTCTCTGTGAGGCCATCTAAACAGATTTTCTTATTCAAATTTTCAAGATGAGCAATAACTTCATGTTTTTTTTTATGAACATCCCCAAACTCTTTCCAGTTCCAAGTCTTGATTTTGGATTTAATGTATTGCAGTATTTTGGCAAAACAAAACATCTTAGTCCCATGCCTAGGTTTACCTTCCTTCCACCATTGTTGCACATGAGGTCTAAAGGAAATGTCTCTAAGCCACATTAATTGAAAATGAAAAGGAGAGAAACTCACATTGGTTTTCCACATTTCCACCATGACTGGCCAATGATCCGAACTAGCATTATTAAGAGTCTTCACTTTAGGAATGTGACCATGGATTAAGAAATTTTTAGAGAGCAAAAACCTATCCAATCTCTCCATTATACAATCTAAGCCTTGCCTTCTGTTAGACCAAGTCATAAGGCCATTATCTAGTTGGATATCCACAAGATGGAGGTTTGCAATATATTCTCTCATGAGGTTAGTACTTTTGTCCAAATTTTTATTCCCCCCCCTTTTCTCATCCAGAGAGAGGATGGTATTGCAATATCCTCCGATCAAGATCCAAGCTTTAGGAAAATGAGAGATAATATGAGTAATATCCTTTCACTGTCTTCTTTTTTCCTCCAAAGAAGTCGTGGCATAAACAGTAATGCAAAGCATAATCTGGTTGGAATGTCTACTTTGAATAGCTATGGCCAAAAAACCCCAACTACCAACCATATGGTGAATAACTACCTCTTTTGGGTCCCAAAGACAAGCAATGCCACCCGAAGTCCATTGGGAACTGAGGGAAACCACTTTTCCAGCTGGCCAAATTTTACTGGCAATTAAGCCCATATCCTCCATTGACATTTTTGTTTCTTGAAGGAAAACAAGATGTGGATGATTTATCTGAATCATTCTTCTAATTTTATTTTGTTTTGAAAGGCTCCCTTTGAGTCCTCTAATATTCCAAGTGATGATCTTCATTAATACCAGGGCTAAATATGTTGGGAAGGACATTAATATTACCTTCCTCTACAAGCTTTTCACCTTCTTTTATCATATGATATTGATTGGTCTTGCGACCTACTTTTTGATTAGAATCCATCTTCAATTTTTTTTCCTTGTTTCTTGACTTATTACAATTGAATCTGAGATGGCTTCTAACCTTGAAGAATGCTCATACACATCCAAAATTTTACTAGATGGTTCAATGGAGTCTATATTGGGACCTGCATTATTTGAATTTTTGACATTTGAAATATTGTTTTTTTTGTGTAAATTTTCTCTTTTTTTTTCTATTGAAAACCTTTGATTTGTTGGTTTGTCTCTGAGTTCTTTCCTTCATATTTAAATTGTGTTTCTAAGATTTTAGTTTCCATTATTTCCTCTTCCTCACTTGGGACATCATTTGTGGAAAGGATTTCAAACATATTTGCAAATGAATTTGATTGATCCTTCATTACTGGGTTTTTTCCGAGTGTTCTTCTTCTTAGGTATCCGGAAACCTCGCTTGAGTTTATATCTTCTTTCTTTTGATTAGGAATTTTATTTGGGCAAGCATTGGCCAAATGACCATATTCATGGCAAATTCTACAACGAAAAGGAATGTTCTCATAGTCCACTACTTGCTCCCAAGTGTCTTCCCCAAATTTTAATGTGATATTTTTAGGTAGGAGTTTGTCAAAATCCATTAAAACACAAATTCAAGCATAAATAATATGTTCAAAATTTTGATTACAATCAGCAGTCATCATAAAAGTTCCTAAAGAGTTTCCAATTGAAGAAAAAATAGTAGGATTCCAAAATTCAATAGGGAGGCCAAAGAGTCTAACCCACACAGGAGCTATAGAAGGCATCTCTTCTTTAGATTTAAATTTAGTATGCCAGGGCTTCATGAAAAGCCCTACCCTTCCAAAAAACCAAGGACCCCCTTGAAAAGTTTTCTCTCTATCTTCATTATTAGCAAATAAAAAAAGAAAATAACCATTTGGATAAATAGAGATTTGTAACTCACATTTAGTTTTCCAACTTTTTACAGCCAAACTTTGAAAGTAGATAGACTAGGACGAAAACCCACGAACCGAAAAATTAGTCCTCTTTTTTCCAAATCTTCAATGCCAGTCTGAATGTTACCCATATCAAGCTTAACAATAGGAGTTCCATCAGCTACTTTAAAACATCCTGACTCCATTTTCTTGGGATCAATATTAGGCATTCTTAGAGGTTTATGAGAAGCCCTAATATTGATATTAACATTGGGCTAAGGCTGTCCACCATGAAGGGCATCCCTAAAATTCATTTTTGGGATTGAGTCTTCATAATATTTGGCCGCGTGGTCCATTTTTTTACACAAATCATGAACCTGGAAAAGGTGGTGCTATAGTTTTCATTTCCCCCAATTGGCACTCGCATGTGGTGTCTTGGGGAGTTGACCCTTCTAATCAAGTTGTTTGGGTGCTGCTAGAATTGGCTGGGAAACCATTTGGCATTATTAATGTTTATGCCTCTAATAATGCTTCAGAGCGATGTGCTTTATGGTGGTGGCTTGCTTTCTCTCTACCTTTTTCTACTTGGGTTATGTGTGGGGATTTTAATATGGTTGAAAAACCATCTGATAATCTGAGTCCAACCCCTATGCGTTGGTGTGTCGAAGAATGAGAGGCTTGGTATTTTATGAAAAGTAAACTTAGTCTATATGATCCTAACTTTGGGTGTTCTCCAGATCCTTTCTCCAATTCTCAATGGTATACTTGGTCTAATTTTCAGGTTGATGATGCTAGGGTGTTGAAAAGATTGGATCATGCCATGCTTTCAGAGAGTTCTAGTTTTCACTTTACCCGACTTTCTCTTGGTCACCCCTTTGTCATGACCCTGCCAGCTACCACTCTTTCTGATCATGCTCCAATTTTATTTGCTATCACCCAAGATCAAGCTCCTGCTAGGTTTTTTTCCTCTCAGTTTTATTTTAATACTTCCTTTCTATAGCATGCCTCCATGAAAGCTCATATCCATAGAATTTGGAATGTTGTTCCTCGACCCTCTGGCGCGGTAGGCTAGATTCAGTGGTGGAATGATGCTATCTCTCGTACTACTATTTTTCTTCGCATCCTTGGCAAGGATGTGGCTAAAAGAAGGAGGAAAGCAAATTCAGTTTTAAAGAATGAGTTAATCAAAGCTACTTTTTGTCTACAAGCTAATCCTTTCAACTCTGCATACCAGGCACATGCTGCTACTCTTCGGCATGAAATTCATAAGGCAGAGTTGTATGAAGCTAGAGGTGCTCAACTCAGAGCACGAATGAATTGGCTTGCAATTGGTGATAGGGTTTCTAAGGAGTTCTTCAAGCGCCTCCGGCCCCCTATTCATTCCACACAGTTTCAAGCCATTCAATCTGAGGGAATCGGGTTCACTAATTTACCTGATATAATTCATACTTTTGTGTTACACTATCAAAAAGTTTTTGCTTCTCAGCCTCTCACCTCTGCGAGAAAAAAAGCTCTTGATGATTGTTGTGCAGTTGTTCCTCAAAAGCTCTCAATGGATCATCGAGATTGTTGTGATGCACCTTTAACCCTGGAAGATTTGAAGAATGCCCTGTCTCACATGGCTAATGATAAGGCTCTTGGTATTGATGGTTTCCCTTGTGAATTTTATAAAGAATTTTGGGATATGCTTGGTTATGATCTGTTACATGTCTATCAAGAAGCTATGATATCTGGGTCTTTAGGACACCTCATCAATAAAGGAAATATCAAATTTATCCCCAAGCTTGGAGACCCAGAACTTATAACCAACTGGCGCCCCATTACCTTACTGAATGTAAGTTACAAGATCATTGCTAAGGCTTTAGCCTTAAAACTTCAGCCTATTTTACCTCTTCTCATACGACCAGAGAAAACAGGGTTTGTTAAGGGCAGGTATATCTTGGACAATGTGCTTGTTGTCTGGGAAGGAATGGAATGGGCTAGAACTTCTGGATAGGATACTCTGTTTATCAAACTTGACTTTGAAAAAGCCTATGATCGTATTGAATGGAATTTCATTATTTCCCTCCTCCAGGCTCTTGGCTTTGGCCCCTATTTTGTGCAATCTATTAAAATGTTATTCTATGATGCTTCGCGAGTCCTCACGATGAATGGCCAACACTCTCCTCGGTATTCAGTGGCTCGCTCTATCCGACGGGGTTGCCCATTAGCCCCTTCCCTGTTTATTCTAGTCTGCTAAAGCATTTGGCTACCTTTTAGCCCATCACACTTCACAAGGAATTATTAAAGGTATTTCTTTACCTGCTTCCTCTCTTCAAATGGTAAATGGCCATTTTGTTGATGATTCTTTTTTGACATTACATGAAGATGAGCAGTTAGTAACTACAGCTTTACAATGCCTTGAGACTTTTTGTTTAGCATCTGGTTCTAACATTTAGTGGAAGAAAAAATCTTGTTATAGACAAGCTCACACGCCACTTCCTGAGTGGTTAGCTTCTTACTCTTGGCATTGGATCCAACCAGGAGAATTATTCAAATTCTTGGGTATTCCTTTTGCCTTCCAGGCTTCTCCTGCTCAACTTTGGAATATGGTTGTCCAAAAAATTGAGAAGAAGTTGGGCTCTTGGTCTACTAAAAAGCTTTCCTTGGCTGGTAAGTTTCAAGTTTGCTCTAAGGTGCTAGCTTCTACACATGTCTATTACTCTTCTTGTTGGGTCCCATCTAAAAATTGTTATCAAAAGTTGGACAAGCTCTTGCGGGATTTTCTTTGGGCTTCAAATAAACAAAAATAGGGGTTTCATAGAGTGGCATGGAATGTTTGTTGTCTTCCTAAAAGGCGAGGGGTCCGGGTTTATTTAACTGTCATTTTCGGGGGTTTGCTTTATGTGCTAAATGGATTGTTAGGGCACTTCAGGGTGATGAAGCTTGGAAAGTTCTTGTACGACACTGCATCTCTTCTGGCCTGCCCTTTGGGAGGAAAGGGTGGCGGGGCCTGACCTTACAAACCATTTTGACATCTCCAGCCCCATTTAAAATTACGGGTTCTTTTGTGAAGCAAAGTATCTGGAAGGCATGGGAAGCTTTCAAACCCAGGCTCCAATGGCAGGGTAAAGATAAATCTATCGGAGCTTCTATATCCACTCTAAGTCCTTGGTGGTCTCCTGTAGTCACTTTAGAGGGCCTACCTTTGGCTCAAGTTCAATGGGTCAGAGCATTACGCTTCTTCAAAAAGGGTATTGTAACATTTTCAGATTTCTTTGATGCTCATACCAATCATTGGTATTCTTGGGATCAGTTTTGCCAGAAGTTTGGTCTTAAGCCAGATGATCGAGCAACTTTTGATGTGGTTCTCGACAACACTCCTTTCTCTATTTGGCTACATTTTGGTAAGAAATTTCCACAGCATTGGTCATCTGATTGGTGTTGGCCTAATCATACTCCTCTGGTGAAATATAAACCTTCTTTAGGGTATCATATGTTGTCCCCTCATTCTCCTCTGGTTGATACTTTAAACCACCGTTGGGATCTAGTGTCTTCTCAATCTAGATGGAGCCTTCGCTTTTCTGTGGTTTGGCAGTGCTATCTTGAACCTAAGCATTGTTTTTTTGCCTGGAGTTTATTACATCAAGGCCTTCCCCTTGGTCATAGGTTACAATATATGGGGGTTGCTAATTCTGTTTGTGCTTTTTGTAGAGGTCCTGACAATTTTGTTCATGTGTTCTGGGCTTGTCCAACAGCAAAAAATGCTTGGGATTGGATTCTTTCTTTTTTCAATTCCTTTTTACTGGAGCAATGTTCTTGGGTTAATGCACTACTTGGGGATCCCCTAGATTTTTCTCTTCCCCTCAACGAAGTTTGGCATATTTTTCGTCTTAGTATTTTATACCATCTCTGGAAAACAAGAAATAATATTATCTTTGGGAGACAAGAGGCTTCTACCTCCTTCTCTGTTCTTGCTAGATATGCTCTCTTCTATGATTGTTGGTTACGAGATCCTTACTCGGGTGGAGAAAGTTCAGGTGGAGCTGCACTATCTTAGATCACTTCTGGATCATTGGGCTAATGCACCTTGCTCGTTAGCCGACTTCCTTCCAACAACCATGTGTCCAGAACTCGTGGCTTCTCTCGCACAGGCTCACCTTCAGCTCGTTCTCGCAATGGTCGAAGAGATCATTTATCTGCTCCAACTTCTTAGCATCATTGGTCTCCACTGTAGTCCACTTCTGCACGTCTAGTGGATGGGATGTTCGCTTGATTGATCCAGTAACTGCCTACAGTTGTCCCTGTTTTGTCTTCTTTTCTTTACTCAGTAACTGCATACAGTTGTCCCTGTTTTGAGTTGATTCATGTGATCCTGTAATTTGTTTGGGTGTGTTCCACGGGGTGTGTTAATTCCACCCAACATTTTTGTATGAAAGTGATTATTTCCAATTAATATAAGGTCCTTTCATTCAAAAAAAAAAAAACTTTAGGCAATTTTTAACAATAATATTTTAAATTTTTATTAAATCATAAATTTAAATATTAATTAAATTTTAAATAAAATATTTTAATTATATTGAAATGTACGAAAAAGGTATTTAAAATTGTTCGATTATATTAATAACATAGCCTCGTGAAATAGACGGATTAAAAATCAGTCCAACTGTTAAACAACATACAAACACAGTTCTTGGCTCCCTGCAACAGTTGAAAACAATACTGGTCCTATATATATATATATTAACAGAAACGGTGGTATTGGAAGTATAGAGGAAAGAATCCACGGTGGTATAATAGGCAAATTAACTCGAGGAGTCACCTACACTCAATTAACTACTGCTGCTGCGGCGTGCTTGCTTATTATTACTCTCATACTTAGATACTAGGTAGCGGTCATCCCTCATCACTCATTCATCATGCTTCTTCGCCCAAGAAACGCTTTCTAACCTGTGTAGCGAATTCCAGCACTTTCTCAGACTGCGGAAGCGCCTTCTTCACGCTCTCCCTCTCCTTACATTTCTTCATCCACAGGACAATGCCGGGACACTTGTCCTCGAAAGGAATCGTGAAGTTCCCGAGCGTCTCGAACGTCTGAAACCACGAGATGAGGGGTGCAAACACAATGTCCACCAATCCAAATACATCTCCTCCAAAATAATCTTTTCCATCGATCACGCCTTCCAATATCACTAGACTTTCCACAAGTTCGCGCTTCGCCTCTTCTTGTTTCTCCCCTTTGCTTCGGAATATGCGCCGCCCCGCATCGTAAACCTGAAAGACGATACGGAAAAGAAAATAATTTAAATCCAGGATCAAACGTGAAGGAGTACAGTAGAATGAGGAGGTGTTGTATCGTAATTACCTTCTTGTCCACGAAATCTGCCCAGAATCGTGCAAGCGCTCGGTCATATGGATGAGAGGGTAGAAAATGAGGAGCATTAGGAGAGGTCCATGCCTCGTCTATGTATTCCAGGGCAATGAGAGACTCCGCCACAGATCGGCCGTTGTGAACGAGAACGGGTACCTTCTTGTACACGGGATTCATCTCCAGCAAGAGTGGGCTCTTGTCTCTAGGATTTTGCTCGACGTACTCGTACTTGACACCTTTTTCTTCCAGCAAATGGCTCGACCATGCCGTCAGAACCTTAACATCTTCTCCGCTTGCCATTTTACTGGTTATGGTTACTGGTCAGGAGAAGAGGATCCCTCTGGCTTCTTATAATGGTTGGTGTTAAGAGAAGAGCTGTTACTCTTCAGTAATAAATCATAGCATTGGCTTGGAGAACCTTCTATCGAGTCAAACTTGTTAGGCAGCTTGCGAGGTGCGGAATTAGGAGGAAAAGCAGGGGAAATACATTTGAATGGGTAGGTCCATGCGTACGTCATTGCATGCGCAGTTAGACATATTCCGTTGTAGCGGATGAGGTCATGAATGGCGTGGGTCGACAGTGAAAGTTGCCACTTGGTTTTTCTCCAAGAATGAAATTAACAATAGCATTGTCTAATATAGGTGTTACGCTCGTTGTGTTGTTTTCTTATTATTATATTTAGTGGTGATTGGAAGGAGCGCCTCTGCACACCATGGATGACCAGACCCTCGGGAAAGCAAAACAATCCAAAATTATATTTTATAATTCGTATTTTACCAAAGCACGTTAGGAAGGTGTACAACTTAAATGCATGTGGCAAACAGCGATACGTTTTTCTTTTTTTAAATTAGTAAAAGGCTAATCAACGGGAATGTGTTACCACTAAAAAACAAAAAAGTGGGTAAAGTGGAAAGCATTTTTAAATAAAATTAGGTGGGTAAAGGGTAAAACATTTTTAATTGGAGTATACATAAAAATAAAATCTAATATTAACAAAGAGACTATAGTTGACCCAAGGGTTAGATGGATTGGTAAGTGCAGTAGTGGTTGGGCACTTACCAAGAAGAGACCTAGGTTCAAACCTTGTGGGGAAGCCAACCCTTTGCAAAGGTAGTAGTCTGCTTTGAATCTTCTAAGTGCGCACCAAATATATGACAATGGTACAAACTCCGAGCGATCCGTGGTCCTATCTCACACTGGGTCAACAAGAGCAAGACAACTATGTTTGTTGGGAGCAGTCCTTGTGATTTGAACCTTGGGTTGACTAGTTACTAAAAATAGTGGTTGTAACCAACTCTCCTATGTAAAAAAAAAACAAAGAGATTATAGTTAAATCTTATTGTGATATGCCTGATACTATTACTCATCGATGGGAGAGCCTATCATTAAGAGAAATTTTAAGCATATATTTCATATATTTCAATATATCTTTTGAAGTCTTCAAGAAAGAAATAGAAGTAATAAGTTTTTGGTTCATAACTCGTTATAACTTTCTATTTTGCTTTTTGCTTGAACGTTTGAAGATCTTAGATTATGTAAAATATCTGACGAAGCCTATTAGTAACACCTTCTAGTGTATTGGAAACTCCAACAACATGGGAATGAATAGTTCCAAATGTAACAAAAGATCAAAGGTAAAATAGTACCCCGTGCAGGAGTAGAGCCAATATACACTTTTATACATACGAACTTCCAAATATTTTTGAGAAAAATGAGTTTACAAACATTCTAGAGTTTGGCACAATGATCTTACTGGAAAAAAACCAAATAGAGCAAGCTTCCAAGGTCTAGTGAAGGAAGGGAATAAAAAGGTGTAAAAAACATCTCGAAAATGTTTAGCAGTGTCACAAAAGCAAAACATTAATAAGAGCTTATGAAGCATTACAAAATTTTCACCGAAGGGAAATATATAAAATTGAAGCGAGACTTTCAAAAAGTTGACAGTTTTTAATGTAGATGTTGCTATCCAAAAATATGAGCTTTAGATTCAATAATAATTTTCCAAATTTTAGCAATAAGAAACTTCCAATAAAATTAACTTGCCACTTAACATTAAACTTAAAATTTAATAATAAAAAAAATAAAATTTATTCTTTAAGATCCAACTGGAATTGCCTTAAAACAACAATAGGTGACCACAATGGTCACTTGATAGGCGATGTCTTTAAAATAACAATACCACCAAGAGACACATCTGCTACAACATGATGATACTAGTGATAAGTAATCCTCACATTTTTTAGATGAAAAGGTCATTATATTAATAAAATAATATCTAATCATACAAAAAAATGGAGGGTGGGATTAGCACACCTCGTAAACCAACACACTAATCATCATGGTTAGGAGTATACAAGAGTGTCAGAAATAGTCCACAAAAAACTAGATAACAACCACCAAAACAGTGTCAAATAAGCATTCAAAAAGAAAAGAGCTGAGAAATCACTGCCAGGTGGAAGGCCTAATGTTTTCCTCCATATGGTCATAAGTCCATCCAACGGTTGAAGAAGTCGGAGCTTCCCAGCTATTAAAAGTAGTACCACTAATAGTACGGGCCTATGCATTTGGTACAATTTCACCCAACCAAGGGCATCACCTTGCTAAGGAGGTTGAACATCCCAACCAGAGGACGAGCGATACAGGCTGCCAGCTCTAGATCCTACATTTGTGTTGCGAGGGGACTATGGGCAGTGTCTGGTAGCAAAGGGCTACATCCGACGATGGGTCCCTTGGTTACTAGACAACCATAACCTGGAACCTCCCATAAAAGGGGAAGAAAGAGGAACACAACTCATAGTGTAGGGTACATTCCCCTAATGATCCATGAGGGTACGTAATATGTAACTAGAAATTACAAAATATATCATATTTATCAGCAATAGAGAAGACACGCTTGACATCTTTTTGAGAAAAAATAGCTCTATTTCAGGACTTCCATATATAAAATAGTGTACAAATTCTAAAAATATTCCAAACAATACCAAATTTGAAGGAAAAAGCAATAGGGTAACCCTAAATAGTATGCACCCAGGTAAAATCCTCTTACATAAAAGGGCTAAAAATTTCAATAAGCCACTTCTAGGTTGACTAAGCCCGATCACAACCAAAAAACATGCAGTAAATCTTTTGCCTGTCCGTAAACCAAGAAAATGGGATTATGAACACCCACATGCATGAGCCTATTGCCAACATGCAACCTCTGGTGCAAGAGGCTCCACACAAAAAAACTTTGTTTAGGTTCAACGTAAGTAGCCCAAGAAATCAAAAATCTCTTATTCCATTGAGAGAGAAGAGAGAAGAAGCCCCATCTTAGAGTTATCTTATCAACCATTGAAACTTGTAAGGTTAGCCATTTGTAACCAAGATGAGCTTTATATTGCAAAACAAGAAGCTCCCCAGGCCAACACCAATCTGACAACCAAGGTTTTTAAAAAAGCTTATGCAGTTTGTTCCAAATAGAAAATGAAATACTATGAATAACCACCTCATAAGTATCTCTATCACCAGGATTTAAATTATGAATTTGATGAAAAATTTCCCAAGGTATCCAACTCCTGGTATGTCAAGAGAAGAAATAAAAAATAGAAGCAATACCATGCTTATAGAACCTCTACGCTCTAATACACTACACCAGATCTAGGGGAGAGCCCTGCCAAGTGATAACAGGAGACCACCAAATATTTATGGAAGGAAAAGAGACACCCGCTTTGCGGATACTCCCTTTCCAACTAAGCCAAGGTTTGAAAGTCTCCCAGGTTTTCCAAATACTTTGAATGACAAAAGAACCTTTAAATTTAATAGGGATAGGGGCAGTAAGAATGGATCACAATCCCACCCCTTTCCAAATTTTCTTCCCCTGAAGCAAAACAGAAGAAATGTAATGCTTGACCAACACTTTCCAAGATTCATCCCAAATTAAAGATCGGGTGATCCATTTATAACAAAGTGAAAAACCTTGTCGATGACAATCAAACAAACCCATGCCTCCACAATCCTTGGGCAAACAAAAAAATTTCCAGGCTACTCGATAAAAACTTTGTTTGATAGAGTCTTTGGCCCACAAGAAATCTCTCAAAAGCTTATCTAGCTTTTTATAACAAGATTTGGATGGAACCTAGAAAGACGAATAATATATATGGGTAGTGGCTAAAACCTTAGAATAAATTTAAAAATTTTCTTCCAAAAAAATCTTCTTACTAGTCCAGCAAGAAAGCTTCTTGTCCACTTTATCAATAACATACATCCACAATTGAGCAAAGGAACAATGAAACACAAAAGGATTTCCAAGAAATCTAAACACCTTACCTGACTGAATCCAAGAACATTGGAAATGACGTAGCTAGCATGGCATCTAGGATTGAGATTGCTAAAAATAGGAGATTTTTTCCACTGAATAGAAGAACCAAAGGCTAAACATAACACCTCTAAGCAACTAATAGTTGAGGAAATGGATTGCTCATCTTGTCAAGCAAAATATTTGTGGACACCCTATCTTATGATTTTATAATCATGCGAGTAAGGTATACTTGAGGAATAAATGTTGTAGAAATAAATTCCATAAAATTTTATGAAATTTGAATATAAAATAGTTCAAATTTAATTTTAGTTAATTATCCTTTTTTCCCATCCTAAAATATAAGCATACAAAAGAATTTATTTTATACTTTTTTTTTCCAAAATTCTTAGTAGGAAACCATTTTAGGATATATAAGGAATATTTGCCATGTCTACATCAAAAATATGTCTCATAGAATCTTAAATTCTAAAGGGTCCAAATTTTGCACCATGAAAAGCAAAAATGAGAACAATACTTATGGTTGAAAAACTCTAGGCTATTATTATTGGTGATTAAACTCATCCCAAGGAGGCTGTAACTAGGAAAAAGTATGATGAAGGATATGCAAGAAAACTCATGTTCATTGTATTTGGAGTGGATGACAAAATACAACCATGCATAAATGAAGCAAAAAATAAAACGATGCATGGGATCAACAATGTACAATATTTGAAGGAAGAAATAAAGCCATAAATTTTCATCTTTAGTCACAACTTCATACACTAAAGGTCCAAGATCGTGAGATTATTGAATAGTTTTTTCATGTAATTGTACACTTAAAATCAATATTGAATACAATGGAAGTAATTGAGGACAATTATTGGTCTTAGTTGTACTTTAAGGTCATCTTGAATCATTTAGAACATTGATGAAATCTCTCCAAGCATCAAATAGATGTGTGTCATTTGAAGAATGGGTAAACATCCTTCAACAATATGAAGTGGAGAATCAATTGAGATATGAGTTGTCCAATAATGCCCTTATCTACATAAATAAAATTTAGAAAAATTTTAATGGTCCTTATACCCCATCTTCATCATAAAATCAACCTTAATTAAGAAGGAGGTATTTTCATATTTGTGAGATAAAAAGACGTAATACAAGATTTTGTAAATATAATTCATAAGCTCAAAGATATAAATTTTTAAGACCTCCTCAAGATAATCAATAGTCTCAACAAGGAAAATAAGGACAATGTCAATATCAAATAGGGCAATCTCAAAAAAGGCCATAGCAACAAGGGTATTTTTCTTAGGGTGAATTACAACTAGATTGTGGAGAAGAGTGTGAAATAGCACATAAGGTCCTCATGACCAAGGAGTTTTCAAAAACAAGAAATAAAGTAGATAGTAAACAAGCCAAGCAACAAGGTGAAGCTCAAAAGTGTATTTCATCAAAAGATAGTAAAGATTACGAATTCTCAAAACTAACGTCTTATTTACAAATAATACTTACAAACGTTGGTGAAGGATACTTTTGAAAAGGTATGATAATATCTGTGTGAGCAGACCAATGTTTGCATGTGGAAGAGCTAGCTTATGGTACCTTAGATTGTCCCATGGACTAATCTTGCTAAATACAACAACGAGATTAGTGGAGCTAGTTAGGTGATACTTAGTACAGGTTTGGTTGACAGCCTATCAGGCACTGAGGTATCCTGAAAAAAACACATAAACAAACTCAATTGCGCACACAAGGATGTAAAATCACTTGGTCAAACTCAAGTCAGATTTATACCTTGTTCAAAAGTCTTGCAAGCTAAATGTATAGTCTTGGCTAGTTAGTTAAAATATCTGAATCTCATAAAAGCTTAACTACATTTTAAAACAACTGGAACATTTCATTACATCCATTCCCATCAAAAAATACAAACAAATACAAAAACAACGTTCTCACATGCAAAGTCATTCCACAAAGTCATCACATACGTATAGAAAGCCAGTAAATCTTGTACAGTCTATGGTGCCATCAACAAGTTATCAACAACTCATTTCATTCATTCCATATGCATACATCATATAATTAGAAACATCGCATTCATAATACCACATGCATACATCATCATAAATAATTGTGCATAAATAGAAAAACAAACCATGACAAGTGTATGAACACAAAGAACGTCATCTATATATATATCATCAAAAAAATACTCGTAGACTACAATGAACTGGTCCTAGGGTGTCGGCTACCATGATCATGCAAGATCAGTGCGACGAGAACTACCTGCCGTGGTGTGGGTCCTATGGGACCTCTCAGGGCGATTGCTGCTTGCCCCCACATCATGTCCACTAGCCCCACCCTCATCCAATCACCTATGATGAGATGATGCTGACTACTCAGTATCGCTACCCCTTATCCAATGTGAAGACCCACCTCTAGAGGGCTCAGGTACCCGCCCCTCGAGGTGGATGATCTCTCCCTCTAGATCCATTCGATGCTAACACCACTCTGCCTCCCATCGACGATACATCGCTACAACATTGTTGTGTTGCGCCAAAACCTTCTCCTTCTTTGCTAGTTATGTCCATAGAAGATCCCTCTCCCATGCAGCATCGGTATCCCCCTCCTACCAGTGGTACACAGCCCATGCGTTCTCCCACTTTGCTAGTTGAGTAAGCAAAAGATTCCTCTCCTACAGAGCCTCCCCTAGCTCCTCATCCCACCTCTGAAGCAGCCCTACAAATCATGCATTCTCAATGTGCAACCCTACCCCCATGTCCTCTGAAACTCCCTGAGGCATAGGCAAATCCGGGATAGCATCCTGCTCTAGCTCCCACTGCTCCGGGACATCCTGCACCTCCGGCTGGTCCAGAAACCCAAACCCCCCCCAAAATCATCCACCTCTACCATGTCTACATCCTCGAGTGGAGCCCCCCAGCCCTCGCCTAATGCCTTACGTCATCCCCCTCTGTTGTTGCTGCCTCTATACCCCCTAGAGGCCCCTTGCCTTGCCATCATCGTAAAGTCCACCACTGGTCATACTCAGCGATAACCTCGATGTCATCCATGTCTAGAACGTCAATCACTATATCTAAATCCTCACCCAGCAGTGCAATGATTGTCCAAGCTAGAGTCCTCTCGTCCCCCCAACGTCGATAGACCACGGGCTCATCAGGCAACCCCTGGTGCACCTCGAACTATCGTGTAACCCAGTCATATGGGAAAAATTCTTGCTCAGTCCCATGATGCCCAATCAACCACCATCTCCTATGTACCCACTAGATCCACTCTCCAGCCTCAGTCCAGGCTGGACAGTCCCATTAGGGGATCCATAATACCTCCCCTAGAGTAAGCCAAGCGAAGGCATCGACATAGTGCCCTACAACACCTGCCCACCGCCTACTCTGACCCTGCTTCTTCGATCTCCACCACAATGCCCCGTATCCGATCTCTCGATCTACCATCTTTGCCTGAGTCGTCCATGGCAACCCCACAAGCCTCTCCATTGCTATGTGTTGCCAAGTCCAGCGCTACAATAGATAGCTACATCCAATACCCTTTCACCTTCAGTAGTGAACCTCATACAACTCATCATAGAGTTGTGCCAACAATGTCTGTCCCCATATCATGATCATAGGTGCCTCCGTTGGGCACTCCACCAATCGAAACACCACTTCTAGAAGGTTCCATGGGAACCTCACACCCGAAGAGTCGAGAAAAAGCATGTTAGAAATGAGGCCCATCAGTAATGCATGCCTCACTCCCAAAACACCCCTCTCTAGCCACCATCGAACAAATATGCCACCATTCTGGTAGTCACACTCTGCCCTCTCCACTGGGCTATCCACACCCATCTCCTCTCCATGTCCAAAGCAGCTTATCAACACTGATATCTATTGATCCCGCGATGTCGTCCTGATCGACAGTCCATCTATCACAATTCATAGAATCCGATAAACATCCTCCAAAGTAACTGTCATCTCCTCTATTAGGAGATGGAAGGTGTTGGTGCATGGATCCCACAGGTTGATCAGGGCAATTAGATAGGTCCAATCCCTGACCACCGGCTCTAGTCGAGTCACCTTCTTGAGCCCAAGGGCATCAAGCCACTCCCAGTTAGTCAAAGTCAGTGCCTCCCGTGCTTCCGTAAAAACCATGGGCACACGGTACCGGCTCTTCACAACCTGCAAAAGAAAAAAAAATAAAAACATTAAACACATGAAAAACTATACAACAATAACATGAATATAATTTGTCAGTTCTAGGGTTTTTAACTCTAAATCTAAACTGATAAATTAAAAACAAACAAAAAAATCAAAAAAATCATTTGTCATTCCTAGGGTTTTTAACTCTAAACTGATGAATTAAAAACAAAAATACAACAAAATTCAAAAACAATTTTCAGTTCCTAGGGTTTTTAACTCTAAGTCTAAACTGATAAATTACAAACAAATTAAAAAATTCAAAAAAACTAATTTGTCAGTTCTAAGGTTTTTAACTCTCAAACTGATAAATTAAAAACCAAATAAAACATCAAAAAATCATTTGTCAATTCTAGGTTTTTAACTCTAACCTGATAAATTAAAACAAACCAAAAAATCAAAAAATCATTTGTCAGTCCTAGGGTTTTTAACTCTAAAATGATGAATTAAAAACAAAAATACAACAAAATTCAAAAACAATTTTCAGTTCCTAGGGTTTTTAACTCTAAGTCTAAACTGATAAATTACAAAAAAATTCAAAAATTCAAAAAAATCGTTTATCAGTCCTAGGTTTTTTAACTCTAAAGGTCAACTGATCAATTACAAACACAAAAACACAAACCACAACAAATAACTAGGGTTAAAGCTACGTTTTTACGCTCAGTTTTACCCTATGTTTCTAACCTAAGTTTTGATTTTTGTTAAACTAGGGTTAAGTGAAGTTTTTAAGTTACGTTTTAAACTAAGTTTTTAAGCTAAGTTTTAAACTACCTTTTGATCTTTGTTTAACTAGGGTTAACCTAAGTTTTCAGTTAAGTTTTGATTTTTGTTAGACTAGGGTTTCTTTTAGTTTATCACAAATGTCAAATCCACATGGTTTTAAATTGAACACAAAACACAAAGACAAAAACAACTAACTTGCGGTTTTACAAACTATAACAAACAAAGAATAAAGAGGAAGAACACTCACTGGTCTCGCTTTGGCTCCGTCGCTTGATGATCCATTCCATGAACTCATTGTGGCAGGAAAAATTTGATAGTTCTTCGCTTCATAGGATTGACCTCCTCCTCCTTAGAGCTCCAAATTGCCAGGAAAAACAAATGCAAATGAGCCCAAAACCTAGTTTTGGCCCTTAAATAGGATTTTTGATCCTGTTCCTCCTTGGGAAAAGCACTCTAGTTAGCACTTGTCCCACCCTGGTACGATTACTAAATATGTATTCATCCCAACCAGGGATGATTATAGAGCAAAAATTTCAAAAACATCAAAACTGCACAAAATGCACCAAAAAACAAGCAATAAAACTGTCCAATGAGAGTGCTTTTGCACTTGACATTCCGGACATGCAAAACAGACATTGGGGTTACAAATCATCACTATCCTATTCCTTAAGAAGGTTACCATAGCCGGACCTCTCCATGGGAGGATGGATTTTTGAGAATTTCATCCCCAAATGGCATCATAAAAAGGGTCAAAACCCAACCAAAAATAACAATAACATTGCCGAAAAAAGGTGCCTTTATGCCTGACATTATTGGCATCCAAAATAGATGTTGGGGTCACAAATTTTCACTATCCTACTCCCTAATAAGGCTACCATAGCCGGACCGCTCCACGGGAGGATGGATTTTTGACAATTTCAGCTCCAAGAAGAGTCACAAAAAGGGTTAAAACCCACCAAAAATAGGTCAGAATGTTAAGAAACTACTTAAGAATTCAAAGATAAAACACTAAAGGCACCCTTACCTAAGTCATCTTGGGTCAAGTGACTCATATTTTTTCTCATGTTGATCATTCCATCATCGATTCGTCGCTTGAGGGGGTAGTCACACTTAGTCACCAATCAACAAAAACACACCCAATCAAGGAAATGGCATGCATTCAAAGGATCATTGACAAATAAAATCATGCTCCTACTTGGGGTAGAAAACAAGCAACAATCACAAGCTAATCAAACTGTAGACACCAAAACAGCACCAATCCGATTACGTGACTGCAAACACTGATTGCATTGACACACACTACCCCGATCCGCCATGAAAGCACGCATTTAAAGAGACCCTTGACCTGTAACCACCATTTTGTCAGACTGTCCTTCTGAACTGCTGTCTCATCCATATTGCCCATGACCTGCAACTATCGCTTTGTCAGAATGACTGTTGCCTCTTTTTTGTGCGCGTGGCTGTCCGCGTGTCTATTTCCCATTTGCCTTCTTTTGGCCGTGATACTGCCTTCACGCCCTTTCTCTTGTTTTATGTCACGATATCGTGACGTCGCGATATCGCGACCGTTTCACCTTCGAGCCCTTTATCTTGTTTTATGTCGCGATATCGCGACCTTTCCACCTTCAGGCACTTTCTCTTGTTTTATGTTGCAATATCACGACGTCACGATATCGCGATGTCGTGATATCATGACCGTTTTGCCTTTGGGCCCTTTCTCTTGTTTTATGTCGCGATATCGCGACGTCGCGATATCGTGACCGTTTTGCCTTCGGGCCCTTTCTCTTGTTTTATGTCGCGATATCACGACCTTTCCACCTTCGGGCCCTTTCTCTTGTTTTATGTCACGATATCGCGACGTCATGATATCGCGACGTCGCGATATCGTGATTGTTCCACCTTCGGGCCCTTTCTCTTGTTTGATGTCACGATATCGCGACGTCGCGATATCGCGACCTTTTCACCTTCGGGCACTTTCTCTTGTTTTATGTCACGATATCACGACTGTTATGCCTTCGGGCCCTTTCTCTTGTTTTATGTCATGATATCATGACATCGCGATATCGCGATGTCGTGATATTGTGACCTTTTCGCCTTCGGGCACTTTCTCTTGTTTTATGTCACGATATCGCGATCGTTCCACCTTCGGGCCCTTCCTCTTGTTTTATGTCATGATATCGTGACGTCATGATATCATGACTGTTTCGCCTTCGGGCCCTTTTTTTGTTTTATGTCACGATATCGCGACCATTCCGCCTTTGGGCCCTTTCTCTTGTTTTATGTCGCGATATCGCGACTGTTCCACCTTTGCACCCTGGCTTCTTCGTTGGTGTCGTGATATCGAGACAACTCTTGCCTTTGCCCTGACTTCTTCTTTGATGTTGCACAAAAAAAGAGGCAACAGGCATTCTGACAAAAATATGAAAATGGACATTAGACAATTGTCATAATGGCAAACATGGGCCTTTAGACAATTAAAAGTGGACATTAAACAATTGAAAAGGGACATTAGACAAATGGTAGTGGAAGTGAGTCAATTACGGCTCCCTGCCTCGCATGCGCGCGAGTGGACAACCAGCGAACTATCACGTAGACAAGCATGGGCAGGCCAGACAGGAAGAATTTCCCCCATCACGCACTAGCATGAACACCAATTGGCATCCCTGCATGCCCATAACAACTGCACCCTGGGAATTCTATAAATTGCAGAGTTCTCTCACCAAAAAAAGGAGGGGTTTTGGAGATTTTAAGCAACGAAGTGCTGCCGAATCACGATTACGCATTATCATTGGGAATCAGTTTGTTCATTGATTTACTTAATCTTATGCATGCATCTTACATTGTTTTTTAGGGATCAAACACTTTATCATTTGATAGGTGCTACTAAACGGTTTGTTGTTTCTTTGAACGCAGGAGTAGCAAGGATCGAAGACTCGTCAACGCAAGCGGCGGCAACACTTTGGCCCGCCCATTTTACATGTGGGCACGCGAAAGAAGGATCACCCATCTCCCTTGTAACCGAAACTATGTTAACGCTCCTAGCCCCCAAAAGGGGAGAGACATCTCTGTAACCGATATTGAGAGGGAATAAATACAAAAAGGGTTGTGTTTCTTATATCTCTTTCATTTCGTTTCGAGTCGTTTCATTTCCTCCTTTCATGCATCGCAATTTGTAGCATTTAAGCGTTAGTTTTGTTTCGGATATATATCACATTGGTTTTCCTTTCAAACTTTCGAAATATCATGTTTTCAATGGCGATCACGGTGGGACCCTGTCCCCTGCATTTTTGAGATCAAGAAACTGATCGAAATTTATGTTTTTGTGCTTGCAGGTACCGGGCCGAGAATAAAAAATAGCCGATTTGGGCAAAAAAAAGAGGTACCGGGCCGAGAATCAGAAACAGCCAATTTGGGCGGAAAAGACAACCGATTTGGGCAAAAAAGAGGTAACGGTTTCTAACTATCCCTGTCATTTTTTGCTGTGATATTTCTATTTTCTGTCATGTTTGCCTTCTTAGGGAAAGAGGTTGCTGCCTGTTTCATTTTTAAATAAAAAGAACCACACACACTTCACGTGGTAAAATTAAACCAAGGAGCTGGTCGTAAAACCCCAGCCCTTGATCAAGACCAACGGTGGATTTCATCACCACCTTGGCTTGATTTTGCATCCACTACCCCGATCGCGACTGTTGCTAGATGTAAATCCTGACGAAAGCTGACCAAGTGTTGCTAGGGTGATTCCTAGCGCATGAGGATAAGTCTTCTATGGTAGGTGTCATAAACAGAGTGATTCCCCTTCCGTACCGCCTATGCACCATGTATCATCTGCTCTCACGTACCTATAGTCTCCCTCTCGTAAGGGCGGGTATATAGAGAGGTTGGTATATCGGCCTGGCAATGGTATATCGAAGGGGCGACCATTTATGGGAGTCATAAGAGCCTTCATCTTGCATTTAAACGTTTCACAAAACTTTCAAAAACAAAAACAAAAACAAAACACACAAAACCAGATTTAGGGCACACTTTTAATCTTTAAAAGAGATAATCATCACTTGCATGTGTGTGATCTTTTCTATTTTGTGTAGCAAAAAAAAATCAGAAAAATCATAAACAAAAGATAAAAATCTACGCATTTTGTCACTCGCTCCAAAAGCTCCAAGGATTCCCGCAATCGCTTGGTCACTCCAAAATGCCCCAAAGGTGTCCATAAACCCTTTGGTCAACCCAAAAGTGCCCCAAAGGTGCCCATAAATGATGCAGGAGCATCCAATGCAATTTGGAAAATCTTATATTTTTCCCTAAATTTTAGTGCATCTTGTCGGGGCCATAACTTCTCAACCGTAGCTCCGATTGACATGAAATTTTACAGGGAGTTAGTTGGGATAATTTTAAACAAATATAATTCCCTTGAATTCTATTTGTCCAAAAAAGTCAATTTTCGAGGCCAAATTCCATCATCTAGTGCCCCGAAATTAGGTTTTAAATTTGATAACCTAATTTTTTATGCTTTTTGAGCTGTTCGAAGGTCAATATCTCCTAATGTATTTAGAGTTAGGACTTGAAACTTCATTTTTGGCTTATCTATTGTAAGAAGGATGCGCACCCCAATTTTGGGCCCCATCTGACTCATTTCAATTTTAGGTTTTTTTTTTTAGAAAGTATCTACGCACTTTGTATAGAGGCAACACAATGGTGTTCACCCGTAGCCAAGCCCACTCACGGGAGGACGCTACGGAGAATGACCAAGGGGGCACAAGTCATCTCCGCTACAGCTCCAAGGACTTGGTTATTCCACCTTGGCGGCCAGATACACACAACAGCCCACTTTGTGCCTTGACGGAACGAGGCTATAGGGGCACACCCACACAACATAGCCCCTTTCGGGAAGATTCCATACATGTGGCACTTACTATAGATGGGAGAGATCCCATAAATACCCAACACATACCCTTCCAAGAAGGGTACATCCATAGGAAGCCTCCCTTAGAAGCTCGCTATGAGTGGTCACCGCGCAATGAGGCGCCTGAACAGCAGGGGGTCCATCAGGAGGGCCCACATGATTACACTATCCCCCATTTACCCCCTATTGTTGTCAGAACTACAAGAACCAATCCAGAGCACAAGGCTCATCAGGCAAGGCAAGCCAACTCTGCCCGTCCCCTTTTCACCTATGAAAGGGAGCACGAGGAAGACCCTTACCTTCCTCAAGAACAATATACAACATGGGAACAATGTGTTTCCGCACCCGCTAGGTGTCAGGGCCACCCACTAAGGCCAGAGCCTCAAGTAAATGCCGCCAATCTCGACAGAGGGAAGCGCCACATAGAAGTCCTGGATCCTCAAAACTGAGATAGATACATCGGAGAGGCGACTAGGCCTCCTAGAATCAAAACGACAGAGCAAATTGACTTATCATTTGCTAGACATGCCGCCCGCCAAGCGCAGATCAAGCAGCTTGAGTAGGATCAACAACAGCTAGAACAATTATATCACCTTAATAAAGAGCGCATTCGGCGCCAAACAAATGAGCTGCTCCACACCACTGTGCCTAAAAAGGTTCAGACCCCCCAAACATAGAGGGCGGAAAGGTACGAGAGGCACAACCCCATAGTGCATGATAGGTCTCCAAGACCTCGCCAAGAGGTGCCTCTAAGACACCCTAGACATGAGCGGGAGGCCACCCCTAGGAACCACGATGGGTACCCTCCGCGGGCGCCCACCCCTGTTCATCGAGCTCACCCAATAACTCCTCGAGAAGCTTATGAGGAGTATGAACAAGAAGAATGGGCCGAAATGCCCTATCAAGGCAGAGGAGGTGCTATCCGGCCACCCCTCCATAGGCCCCCAGTTACCCGTAACACACAACGGGAACAAGTTACGGAAGAGGAGATTAAGTCCTCCGTTGCATACAAAGCGCTCTTGGAGCATTTAGAGTCGATAGAAACTAAAACTTTAGGGCACCAAAAGCCCACCCTACGCTTACTACACAGTCATCCAGTACATCCGTCGATGTCGGCACCTCCTTACCCCGAACACTTTAAGCTGCCCTAGTTGGCACTCTTTAGAGGGGAGGAGGACGCCCAAGAACACGTTACTAGATTCCTGAGTCAATGCTTCGGCATTCAGGATAATGATGCTTTGCTATTAAGAACATTTATAACCACGTTCGTAGGCCCTGCCTCGGATTGGTTTACCCAACTGCCAAAGCATAGCATCCATAATTTAGATCAATTGGTGGACGCGTTCCTTGAACGTTTCGCTTTCAACACCAAGAAGAAGGCATCACTAAGTGACCTAGCCAGCCTCAGGCAATACGAGGAAGAAACCATGGTTGCCTATGGGAACCGGTGGAGGGCTTTGCTTTCAAAGCTGCCTTACCTCCCTCCTATGTCCGACCTCACGCAAATGTTCTCAAAAAGCTGTTTGAGATCGATCTCTGTGCTATTGCAGCTGCAACAATATGCCACTTTAGAAGAAGCCCTGGCACAAGCCAGAAGAATCGAAGAGATCAAAATTTAGGAGGGCAAAATTGCCAAACCAAAAAAGAAAGAATGGACAAAGAATAACAGCAAGACAGGGACAACGCAACAGAAACCCATCGCGGTCAATCAAGTTGCGATTAACACACCAACGCCTACCCAAGCAGCACAGCCTCAAAAGGCTAATTATCAGGCGGTCCCTCACAACAATTATGACCAAGAAAACAATTGGCAAAAGCAAAATCAGCTGCGTCGTCCTCGACGACAATTCACACCCTATATGGAGTCTCGAGATTCCCTATTTGACCGCTTGTCTATGGCAAATTTGGTCAACCTTCCAGAAGTCCAACCTATAGACCCCAACGCGCCAAAATCAAAAGGCTATAGAGAAGAATTGTACTGTCGATTTCATCGACGGAAAGGACACGACCTTAACGTTTGTTGGACGTTCAAAGGCCTGGTGCAAGATTTGATCGATAACAAGACCTTAGTGGTAGAAAATCCCGTAGCACCGGGTAACCAGTAGATGGGAGTCTTTAAGGACCCCTTACCAGCCCATGATACACAAACAAAGCATATCCAAGTTAACGAAGTCACACAAGATTACCCTATACAAGGATATGTCGGCATGATCAGCATAGTGACTCGGAATAAGAGATATCCGAGCACAGTTACTCTTGCAATAGCTATAGGAGAGGCATCGACAATGTTACCACCTCAACAGCACCCTCCTCCACCTAGACCAGTGGTCACGATTCGAAGCAAGCTTACCCAAAGCTTGCGGACCACGTCAGCTAGGCTTTCCATCTATGAGCTTATACAACAATCGCCACCTCATCGCGAAGCTCTAATGGATATATTAAAAACCATCGAGATGCAGCCCCACGAGGCAAACGCTTTTAACAATTTCGTGGGGCACGTCCGAAGGTGCTCTGAACCAGTTATCACCTTCAGAGATGATGAGATCAAATCAGTAACTAGTGATATGGCAGATCCACCCCTACACGTCATCGCGCGGGTTAACGGGATTCCGTACAAGAGAGTGTTGGTAGACACTGGTTCGTCCAGTAATATCATCATGACAGTGGTGCTAAAACACTTGAAGTTGCCTGCATCTCACATAACAGCCTCCACATATACATTGCGAGCATTCAATGATGCAATATGCTCAACCGTTGGCACAATTGTCCTACCCATTCAAGTGGGACAAAAGACAATTCCTACATTGTGCCATATCTTGGAAGGTGAGATGGCTTATAACATCTTGTTAGGCCGCCCATGGATTAGGGACATGAAGTGTGTCCCTTCGATAGCGCACCAATGTCTCAAGTACACCTTTGAAGGAGAAGTGCATGTGGTTCCCGCAGACCTGGAACCTTTCAAGTATTGCAACTCGGTGCAATTAATACCGCAATCAACCTTGCCATCAACACATGTGGATTTCCAATTGAATCCATCCAAGCAGGGTTCGACTTCGCAAGCATCTCCATTGTCAAAGCCCTTGGATCTTCAACCCAGTCCATCTTCATCGGTCAGTCCTTCATCAATAGTGCCACCTATGATGACCACGATGAAGGACAAAGGAAAGCAACCTATGAAGGAAATACCATCGTCAGTCTCAACCATCTCTACTGAAGAGATGCCTAGCAAGACAGAAGTTGAGACGCCTAGCCCACCAGACATAGAGTGGACTCAGGAAGGACTTGCTTTCCCTCCCCCTCAATCGCCAACAATTACTGTTGAAATAGCCAACACGGGCTTAGGGGAGTATTTAGTACAAAACATCATTGCAACGCCTACACTTGAGTCCCTGCAGGATATGGGGAGACCTCGCCTTCCCATTGGCAGTATTGTTCCTCTCGGCTACCCGCCTAACTAGACAAATTTTGTGTACGGGGGCCTTGATCATGGTACTGAACCTTCCAAGAAAGAAGAAGAAGAAGAAGACCCTTTTACGAAAGATGTCAATTACCTATCAAACCCGGATTTTGCTTTACGCTATCTTAGCCAATGCAATTGGCATGGATACGGGTTAGGTAGGTATGAACAAGGAATGCGTGTCCTCTGTCAACCTAGATACCAAATGCCATATGACAAGTCAGGAGTGGGGTTCAACCACCCCCTACCCCTAGACATCTTGGTCGAGGACATGCAAGGCTTAGGGATAGGCAACAAGGCTGGGATGGCAGTAGACCCATACACCAACCCTAACACACAATATACATTAGGAGATTATCTCCCTTTAGTCATAAACCTTGTCAGCCTTAACAACCCTCCCCCTTTGGAGGCTCCTATCGGGCCCATGCCATTACAAGAGACTCAGGTCTCCCTACAAATCATGGAACAACCCCATTGGAATCATATCAATCTGATCGAGCAAAACGAGTCTAACATGTCGTCGACCGCTATAGGAATCAATGAAAGTTTGTTGATTTTTGATAGTGACTATGAAGATGAAATTGAGATGGTGACCCATCTTAATCAAATGCGACCGCAACAACACCCTTTGGACATTAATGACCTATTCGAACAAATGAACATAGTGCCAGGGCATGAGTGGAATCTCAACCCCACGCAATGGGACCAAATGTTGAATCCACCACATGAGGCGTATAGGGATCAACTTCCGCCTAGGGATCCTGTTGAGTTATCAGCACCAATGGCAGACCCTGTCCTTTTATCCGCTCATAGAGCTGATCCACGTGAGCCCATACCACCAGAGCCAGATCCTGCACATAAAGATCATCCAGGATGTCAAAAACATCACACCTGCGGTAATGGAGATCAAATTCATCTCATCAACATGATCTCCATTGACTTAACCGCCCCCATCCGCAATACAGCCGATCCAGCACAGTCATTGCATCTAGACATGGATGCCATCAACTGGGATCGCATTAACACCATACCATCCCCATCAGAGTACTGGCCCTTCGGTGAGATGCGTCATTTTACCCCAGGGTCAACTCAGGATATTTTTCATGTTGAAGAAGAACCCGAGGTTCCCAATGCAGATCTCAATTCAGTAGATGATATCCACTTAATCCCAATTCCACATCAGTTGGAAGATGGATCGCACATGTCAGTTGAAGAAACAACTGACGTAGACATCGGCTCAGATCCAATGAATCCATAGATTCTCAAGCTGGGGGTAAGCCTATCCCCCGAAGAGCAAGCCGACTATATTACACTTCTCAAAGAGAAGAAAGAAGTTTTTGCATGGTCATACAAAGACATGCCGGGGCTAGATCCGCAGCTAGTCATGCATAACCTGACGCTTGATCCGACAGTCAAGCCAGTGAAGCAAAAACTACGTAAGATGCACCCGAAAGTGGCCTTAATGGTCAAAGACGAATTACAAAAGTTGTTGGATGCACAGTTTGTCATCTGCGTGGATTATCCGCCATGGTTGTCCAACATGGTGCCCGTCAAAAATCCTGACGGGAGGATTCGCATATGCACTGATTTTTGAGATTTAAACAAAGCGAGTCCTAAGGATGATTTTCCTTTGCCAAGCATCGACGCATTGGTAGACGCAACAACGGGTCATGAAATACTCTCCCTAATGGATGGATTTTCTGGATACAACCAAATACGCATCAATCCCGAAGACCAATTCAAAACGGCGTTCACAACGCCTTGGGGGACATTTTGTTATAAGGTCATGCCTTTTGGCCTTAAAAATGCTGGCGCCACCTACCAACGTGCCATGACGTACATCTTCCATGATTACATGCACAAAACTTTAGAAGATTACATGGATGATTTGTTGGCCAAATCCCTCTTGCGCCCAGATCATCTCACTGACTTGGGCAAAATCCTCGATCGCCTCATAGAACACAAGGTCCGACTGAACCCCAAGAAGTGCGTCTTCGGCGTCACATCTGGAAAACTCTTGGGTTTCATAGTCTCAAAGCGAGGAATCGAGGTGGACCCAAACAAAGTCAAGGCAATCCTTGAGATGCCCCCCAACTACCATCAGGCAGCTCAGAAGCCTGCAGGGAAAGGTCGCGTCAATTAAGCGCTTCATAGCTCAGCTATCTGACAAGTGCCGACCCATGAACAAATTATTGCACAAGGGGGTAGCATTCCATTGGGATGACGAGTGCCAGTCAGCCTTCGATGACATAAAACAATACTTGGCTTCACCACCAGTATTGGCACCACCCAGACCAGGAGTACCATTCTATTTATATATCTCAGCCACTGAGATAGCACTGGGCGCCATGCTAGCCCAGAAGAATGAACTTCACAAAGAACAGGCTACATACTATCTTAGCCGCACCCTGGTCAGTTACGAACTTAACTACGCATACATCGAAAAGCTCTGCTTGGCAGTGGTGTTTGCTACCAAAAAGCTATGCCATTACATGCTCGGTAACACAACGTATGTTGTGTCCAAGGAGAATCCATTGCGATACATGATGAGTCGTACTTATCATAGTAGCCGCACGACAAAATGGATCATGTTGTTGACGGAGTTTGACATAGAGTTCATCGAACAAAAATCCATTAAAGGTCAAGTCATAGCCGATCAACTAGCAGAGGCTCCTCTTGAAGACGATCAGCCTCTAACAATAGAACTACCCGATGATGGGGTCTTCCATGTCTCAGAATCGCCAGATTCTGATGCACCTGAGTCACAGGCCGACATAACCCTGTTCTTCGATGGTTCTAAATGTGAGCAAGGAGGTGGCACAGGAATTGTATTCTTCACACCACAAGGGGCTCCAATCCCCTTGTCATTTAAACTTGACTTCCCATGCACCAATAATAATGCTGAATATGAAGCCTTGCTCATAGGTCTTCAGACAGCAATCACCATGAACATTAAACGCTTGAACATCTTTGGTGATTCACTGCTAATAGTCAACCAAGTGAAAGGGGTATTTCAATGTAAATGCCCAATCCTGCAGGCCTACAAAGCCCTTGTGGACAAACTCCTGGCAAAACTTGAATGGTACGACATCGAGGCACTCCCTCGATCATCGAATCATTTTGCGGACACTATGGCCTCCTTAGGGTCACTTATTCCGTAGGACCTCTCAGGTGACATGACAACTATCCAAGTCAAAACACTATCGCAATCCGTGATGGAGCGTGCAAGCTCTGATTCAATGCCAGAAGTCCACTCAATTCAGATTGAACCATCTTCGGATGAGTTCATTCGATTCCTCGATCATCTAAAACATGCCGACTGGGGGTCCTTATTCTCCCCTACTCCCATTAGTAGCAACATGATGCTATTCTTGCAGATGCTTTCCCACTCAGCTTTCGCTAGAGAGGAACTTCAAGAGGGATTGGTTGTTCGTACCATCGAGGTTTTAGATCAGCAGGATTGGTATTCACCTATCCGAGACTACCTAAAGTTAGGTACCCTTCCATCTGGATTGACGCATGCCGCAAGACGAGCATTCAAACAGAGAGCGGCAAAACATGTCTTATTAGGGGACATTTTGTACCGTCGCAACTACGAAGGGATCCTCCTCCATTGTTTGGACCAGCAAGAGTCCACTTGGGCGATCGCCCAAGCACACGATGGTACCTATGGTGGCCACTTCAGCGGTATGGCCATTGCAAAATGCATTCTTCGCATGGGCTATTATTGGCCATCTTTAGAGCGAGATTGCTGTGCTTATGTCAAGAAGTGCGTAAAGTGTCAATATCATGCTAATCTCACACACATACCTTCTCAAGCCTTGCAGCCGATCCAATCGGTTTGGCCCTTTTCGTAGTGGGGCTTTGATCTAATCGAAAAAATCTCCCCTGCATCGTCTGGCCGCCACACGTTTATCATTACGGCCATCGAATATTTTACTAAATGGGTGGAAGCAATTCCGCTTACCTCTACGACCGGAGCCCGCATCGCGGAGTTCATTTTACATAACATCATATGTCATTTTGGTATTCCATCTAAGATCCTTTCGGATAATGGGACACCCTTCAAGAACAAAGACGTGCGTGCTTTGACCACAAAGTACAAGATTCAGCACAGTTTTTCAACACCCTATTATCCGCAAGCAAATGGACAAGCAGAGGCGTCAAACAAAACACTAGTTGCCATCCTCAAAAAGATAGTCGCAAACAATCATAAGGATTGGCACATACAGATTCCACTTGCCCTATGGGCTTATCGCACTAGTATTCGGGCACCCACTGGGGCAACTCCGTTTTCACTAGTATATGGCTCTGAGGCAGTCATGCCTCTCGAGTTGGAAATTCCTTCCCTACGCATATCAATGCAAGAGTTCATCGATGATGACACCGTGCGTCAGGCCCGGTTAGACCAGCTTACGTTGCTTGATGAACGACGCGTTAATGCTCTCGAGCATTTGCGTATCTACCAAGAGCGACTTAAGAGGGCATACAACATGAAAGTTCACCTGAGAGACTTTCAGGTTGGTGACCTAGTCCTAAAAGAGAATCAGCAGAACCCCAACTTGCCTTCACATCTTCGGGACAAGTTCACGGCAAACTGGTTAGGTCCATATGTGATTGAAAGTAAAATAGGACCTGGAACATACCGACTGGCTTCCCTCGATGGAATCAAAGAACTAGAACCCTTGAACATCAGTCATTTGAGGCCATTCCATGTATAAGAGAGTCATAACTCAACCCTAAAAGCCCCAAGGATTATCACAATCGCTTGGTCAAACCAAAAAGCCCCAAGGATTATCACAATCACTTGGTCAAACCAAAAAGCCCCAAGGATTATCACAATCACTTGGTCAACCCAAAAAGCCCCAAGGATTATCCAATCCTGGTCAACCAAAAGCTCCATGGTCATGCTCACCAAAAAGCCCCAAGGATTATCGCAATCACTTGGTCAAACCAAAAAGCTCCAAGGATTCCTAAATCCCTTGGTCACCACCAAAAAGCTCCAAGGATTATCGCAATCTCTTGGTCAACCTCAAAAGCTCCAAGGATTATCACAATCGCTTGGTCAAGAAAATCCAAAAAAAAAAAATAAAAAACAAACAAACAAAATCTACATCTCAATTTCATGCATACTTCCAAAATCAAAAATACAAAAAAAAAAAATAGTTGCATTAGGCATCATATCCATGTTTGTTGATCACACAAGGCAAAAGCACCATAGACTGTCATTACTTGGCAAAACCACCACCTTTTCACATTTTCCACTTTGAACAAAAGTACACCAAAATAAACGCCAATCACCATTTCACCATATCATAAATCAGTTGTCATCTAAACATATCTAGAGTTTTCGTCATTCAGCTGTCTTTAGGTTTCTAGCCAAAACTGTACAAAAGTCAAACTGATGTTACAATGGTAGAGTTTTACTTGAAATACACCTTGTTACGTAGCATCCCATCACAAATTCAAAAACACATAAAAACAATTCCTAAGTTGTGTCAATGAAGGATGAAACCTGTAAAGCAATTCAGGATACCAAACAGCGAAAAGATTATCTCGCTCATCCCCCTGTGCGAATGACCCCAGGAATGCTGAGAGTTGGCAAAAGGACAAGAATCTTCCCTACCCAATTCCCAAGAATCCCAAGTTCTCAAAACGTTGCAAAACATCAAAAAGTTGCACAAAGTCAATACTCCAAACATTGACGTCAAATCCCACAAGCAATAGTGATTCTCATCACTCCCAAATTCAAATCCCTTGCTCAAAAAAAAAAAAACAAAAATAAATAGTGATTTTCATCACTATAAACGAGCAAGTATCCCAATACAAATGAAGAAAAGAAGGGAGTCGAACTTGAATCCCTGGAACTCTCAGCATTCAAAAGGTCATGAGGTGAACCTCAGTACCGGTTTGGTGGATAACCTATCGGTCACTGGCGGCAAACCTCCCGCATGACGATATATCTGTCACATTTACTTGTGTGCAGATCAATGTTTGCATGTGGATGAGCTAGCTTATGGTCTCCTAGATCGCAAAATAGATTAATCCGACAAAATACAACAAAGGAGTTAGTGGAACTAATTAGGTGATCCTCAGTACAGGTTTGGTTGAAAGCCTATCTCGGCACTAGCGGTATCCTGACAAATACCACATAAACAAACTCAATTGCACACACAAGGATGCGAAATAACTTGGTCAAAAACAAGCGCGATTCATACCTTGGTCAGACATCTTGTAAGATAACGGTCCAGTCTTGGCTAGTTAGTTATAACAGCTGAATCTCAGAAAAACCTAGCTACATTCTACGCCAACCATTGCATATAATCCATTCCTATATCGCCATACAAAAAAAAAGAAAACAACATATATACACAAAAAGCATTTACCACAACAATCACCCAAGTACATAAAGCCATAAGTCATGTATAGTCTATGGTGCCAATGTAAGGTTATCAACAAATCATTTCATCCATTCCATTACTTATCATATAAATCAACAACATGCGCATTTATCATACCATATGCATTCGTCACCATAAACATGCATCCATCAACATCAATCCTTGTGCATAACATAAAATCATGACATATACACAAAGCAAGAAAATCCAAACAACAAAAACATCACAAAAATGCAACACAAAAACACAGCAATAAACATTGCCAAACAAGAGTGCTCTTGCACTTAACCTCTTGGCATAGAAAATCGATGTCGGGGCACAAATGGTCGCTATTCTACTCCCTAAGAAGGCTACCATAGCCGGACCGCTCCACGGGACGACGGATTGTTGACACTTTCACCCCATTATGGCATCACCAAAAGGGTTTTTACCCACCAAAAATAGGTCCAAAAGTCGGAAAACTGCTTGCACATTCAACGGACAAACATCTGAAGGCACCCTAACCTAAGTCACCTTGGGTCAAGCGACTCGTCGCTTTTCTCATGGCGGTCATTCCCTCATCGATTCGTCGCTTGAGGGGGTAGTCACACTTAGTCACCAATCAACAAACACACACCCAATCAAGGCAATGGCATGCATTCAAAGAATCATTGACAAAGACAATCACGCTCCTGCTTGGGGCAGTAAACAAGCAACAATCACAAATCGATCAAACGCGATCAAACGCTTGGCATTCCCGAAGCATGAACTCAAGGTTCCCCCATGGATAAAAGGTTGCGCCCTTTGCCTATTCATGACTGATCAATGTCTAAGTTCAAGTCACACCTCACCAAAATAGGTTAATACTTGAAATCAAATTCCTTAGCTCGTTAGAAGCAAGGATTCAAGAATGCATCCCCTTTCCATGCTTGGGGCATCACAAGTTGGTTAGGTTACTAAGAAACCCTAATCACTAGTGCTTTGGTTATCTATTTTTGCTCAGCACTGCGTCACCCGTAGCGCTTCCCAAAAAGGGGCATCTGTAGACACCAAAACAACACCAATCCGATTACGTGACTGCAAACACTGATCGCATTGACACACACTGCCCCGATCCGCCATGAAAGCATGCATTTAAAGAGACCCTTGACCTGCAACCGCCGTTTTGTCAGACTGTCCTTCTGAACTGCTGTCTCATCCATATTGCCCATGACCTGCAACTATCGCTTTGTCAGAATGACTGTTGCCTCTTTTTTTGTGTGCATGGCCATCCACGTGTTTATTTCCCATTTGCTTTCTTCTGGCCATGATACCACCTTCGGGCCATTTTTCTTGTTTTATGTCACGATATCGCGATGTCGTGATATCGCAACATCGCGATATCGTGATCGTTCTGCCTTTGGGCCCTTTCTCTTGTTTTATGTCACAATATCATGACATCGCGATATCGTGACTGTTCCGCCTTCGGGCCCTTTCTCTTGTTTTATGTCGTGATATCGCGACGTCACGATATCGCGACGTCACGATATCGTGACCTTTTCGCCTTCGGGCCCTTTCTCTTATTTTACGTCACGATATCACGCGTCGCGATATCATGACGTCACGATATCGCGACCGTTCCACCTTCGGGCCCTTTCTCTTGTTTTATGTCGCGATATCGTGACGTCGCGATATCGCGACCGTTCTGCCTTCGGGCACTTTCTCTTGTTTTATGTCGCGATATCGCGACGTCGCGATATTGTGATCGTTTCGCCTTCGGGCCCTTTCTCTTGTTTTATGTCGCGATATCGCGACGTCGTGATATCGTGACCTTTTCGCCTTTGGGCACTTTCTCTTGTTTTATGTTGCGATATCGCGACCATTTCGCCTTTGGGCCCTTTCTCTTGTTTTATGTCGCGATATCGCGACGTCGCGATATCGTGACCATTTCGCCTTCGGGCCCTTTTTCTTGTTTTATGTCGCGATATCGCGACGTCGCGATATCGTGACGTCGCGATATCGTGACCTTTCCCTCGAGCACTTTCTCTTGTTTTATGTCATGATATCACGACCATTTCGCCTTCGGGCCCTTTCTCTTGTTTTATGTCATGATATCGCGACGTCGCGATATCGCGACCGTTTCACCTTCGGGCCCTTTTTCTTGTTTTATGTCGTGATATCACGACGTTGCGATATCGCGACATCGCGATATCGTGACCGTTCCACCTTTGCACCCTGGCTTCTTCATTGACGTCGCGATATCGCGACGTCGCGATATCGCGACAACTCCTGCCTTTGCCCTGACTTCTTCTTTGATGTCGCACGGAAAAAGAGGCAACAGGCATTCTGACAAAAATACGAAAATGGACATTAGACAATTGTCATAATGGCAAACATGGGCCTTTAGACAATTAAAAGTGGACATTAAACAATTAAAAGTGCACACTAGACAAACGAAAGCAGACATTAAACAATTGAAAAGGGACATTAGACAAATGGTAGTGGAAGTCAGTCAATTACGGCTCCCTGCCTCGCATGCGCGCGAGTGGACAACCAGCGAACTGTCATGCAGACAAGCATGGGCAGGCCAGACAGGAAGAATTTCCCCCATCACGCACTAGCATGAACACCAACTGGCATCCCTGCATGCCCATAACAACTGCACCCTAGGAATTCTATAAATTGCAGAGTTCTCTCACCAAAAAGAGGAGGGTTTTGGAGATTTTAAGCAACGAAGTGCTGCCAAATCACGATTACGCATTATCATTCAAAATTAGTTTGTTCATTGATTTACTTAATCTTATGCATGCATTTTACATTGGTTTTTAGGGATCGAATGCTTTATTTTAACACAGGTGCTACTAACTCTTTTTGTTGTTTCTTTGAATGCAGGAGGAGCAGCAAGGATCGAGGACTCTTCAACACAAGCGATGAGGACATTTTGGCCCGCCCGTTTTACATGTGGGCATGCGAAAGAAGGATCATTGATATATGATTGTAAATGAAACAATGTTGATACTCCTAGCCCCCAAAAGGGGAGGAAATGGATTGTAACCGAGTTCTCAATCACATTAATAAAAAAAAAAGGGATGTGCTTCTACATTCTCTTTTATATTTGGTTTTGATTCGATTATGTTCATTTTCTTTCATACATGCTCATTCCATAGGATTTAGCATCAAGTTAGTTTCGTTTGCATCGTATCTTAGTCTTCCCTTTTAGCTTCCAGAATCTCATGTTTTCACAAACACTTGGCATTCATGAATCATAAAATCAAGGTTCCCATAGACAAAAGGTTGCACCCTTTGCCTATTCATGACTGAACAATGTCCAAGATCAAGTAACACCTCACCGAAAAGGTTAACACTTGAATTAAGCTCCTTAGATCATAAGAAGAAAGGATTCAAGAATGCATGACCTTTCCATACTTGGGGCATCAAGAGGTGGTTAGGTTACTGAGAAACCCTAATCATTAATGCTTTGGTTATCTATTTTTGCTCAGCGCTGCACCTTGCATAATGCTTCCCAAAAAGGGGCATCTGTAGACATCAAAATAGCACCAATCTGATTATGTGACGACAAATGTTGATCGCATTGACACACAGCCCCTAGGACAGCCCCCAGAGGTTAAACAGTGGTCCTAACCACTCCCATAGTAGTTTGGAAGGTCAAAGGTCAATTTGGCACCTTTTTGGCACTTTGCTCCCTACTCGTCCTACCCTGGGATGATTACAAACTGGTGTTCGTCTCACCTAGGGACGATTAGCAACATTCGCTCCAGGGTGGGGCAAATAGCAGGTTTGACTGGAAAAAAGTCAAACCTCAACAAGTCCGCCAATTAACTACAACTCCAAGACATGCAATTACGAGGAACGACTTCAAATCAAGGAGAGGGACTTCAGTCATGCATGTCTTTGATTTTTGAGGCCTCATGCAAGGAGACTCTAAATCAAGGAATAAGATTTTCTCTCAAAATAGGACAAGCAACTCAAGTGGCGCCCTCGCTACGCATTCAAACAAAGAGACCCTAGGTCTATAAATTGGTGAGTCTTCTCACACAAAATAAAGGAATAGAGAGGAGCTTTTGGAGCAATGAAGTGCTACCAAATTATATCCTCACCCATCGATTGTGCTTTTACATCCTTGATCTCTCTTTTGCAGGGAGGTTATTGGGTGGTTATTGGAAACGCAATCCGGACCCAAAACTGAACATTTGGCCACAATATCTCACCAAATTTTTCGACAACACCCCATAAAAGGTTTTGGACCCATCCCAAGTGGATTGATGCCAAAACAAAGTCTCAAATGGTGGATGTCCTGCCCCCAGGTGCCCCCCAAACTGTCACAGTCCTAATCGTCCCACCCTAGAGCGATTAGAAATATATGGTAGATTTCCCTAATTTTTCTTTTGCATCCAATTCTAGGTTTTTTACATATGTTGTCATTTAAATTTCATGTGATTCTGAGCATTTTTTACCATGTTTTTATCATTTCCCATATTTACTAACCTGCAGATGGCACCATCCAAATCTGGGTGATAGAGGCCAAATTGGAGAAATCTAACCTTCTGGTTCTTCCCAAAATACCCCCTTTTACCTAATCCCAACTTTGCAGGTCATTTGGAGCTTCCTAGATAGGATATTGAAGAGCGTGCTTTCTAATAATTTATTGCAGGTTTATTCGTCCCACCCTAGAGCGAATACAAATCCGTGAGGAATTTCCTGACTGTTCCACTTGCAATGCCCTCATGGTAACATATTCATGCTTATGTTAATTTTTTAGGTCGTTCTGATGTTATTTGGTTATCATTTTAATATTTTGATGCTTACACTAACAGTAGACCTTGGAAAACACATCTTCTATTCCATCTACAGGTGCTACTAATATTTTCTATTTCCTTGAACATAGGTCTTTGACATCAGAGGAGCAATAAGGAGTCAACACTCATATACACAAGCGGCGGTGACATTTTGGTCTGCCCATCTTACATGTGGGCACGCGGAAGAAGGATTGCTATCCATGGATGTGACAAGAAACATATTTAACGCTCCTATCCCCTAAAAGGGAAGGAGACATATTGTAACACAAATTTAAAAGCATATCAATAAAAATGGTTGTCTTCCATATTGGCTTCCTATTTGGTTTTGATTCGTTTATGCTTCACACATTTCATACACTTTTAATTCATAGGATTTGGCATTATCTTTTGTTTTGTTTTGCATCGCATCTTGGCTTTTCCTTTTTGTTTCCGTATCCTCATGCTTTCACTTTGTCTATTCTAAAATGTGGCATGGAAATGAGGGTTGATAAACCTACATTATACAGCCATCGAAAGTTCATCCCTGGAATTGTCATGAGATCTGATATCAAAGTGCACGCAAAATTCTTGAATTTTGGTTGGATTATGGAAGGGGTATCCATTGGAAGTAGTTGGAAGTGGAAGAAAAAGGATTGGGAATGGAAACTGAAATTTTGATCAAAAAGGTTAGCTCTGGTTGTAGTTGTCACTGAAATAAAATGGGAAAATGACTGTTGATGACCTTTTATAGATTTAAAACATATTTGACACATGGTAACATCATATTTGACATGTAATATGGGACATGCAGTATTAGACATGTGGCATTACGGTGAGGGTCGGGCTAAACTATGCTACCGATTCATGATAGAAGCATCTTATACAAGTGGTTCGGCACAAACAATGCTTTCAAAATAAAGTATGCATCTGCCCAATGGAAGGATGCATAATGATACACAATATGCATCTGGTCGTCACTCAAAAATAAATCGGGTGTTATCACAGATGCATTTTATAATTTGGGTAATTAGCGGATGCATAACATGCAATCGGATTAGCATCGGAGCATATTATGCATCTGGGTACCAGACGGGTGCATAATGTGCATCCATCCAGTACTCGGATGCGTAATATCCTTCGACATTAAACCGGTTGCATGTTATGCATCCGATCGTTATCCAAAACATAAAATGTGTTTGAGATAACACCTAACTTATGTTTTGCATCCAGGTGCTCTCTGGAAACATAATATGTTATGAGTAATGGTCGGATACATATCGTGTATCCGATATATTATCGGGGCATATTATGCGTTCGTACCACACCTCGGATGCATAAATGCATCCATTCTATGCCCCGACTAAAATGCATCCGTTTTATGCCTGAATGTATAAATGCACTCGTCTGATGTCTAGGAACATGTTACCGTCATGACATTAAATGCATTTGATCGTTGAATCCGATCCGTGGTTGTAAAAGGCAAAGATCCAGGATAAGACATGATGGTCTTCTTCCTGATGAGTGTAGTTGATTTCTTGCCTACTACACCCATCAGAAAGAGGCCACCTGTCTTGTCTTGAATCTTCACCTACTTTACTATGAAGGAAGTTTCTTATTTAAGCTTTGAAATTACAGTACACTAAATCATGTGGGATAAATAGTTATGTGGGATAGATAGTTATGTGGGGTCAAAATAGTGATAAGCTATGTCGTGCTACAATCCTTATCTTTATTAGATGCCATATCATAAAAATGCATCCCGATCGAGATCGGTACTTATTATGCATCTGGTTTGAGGCCAGACTATATTGTCCATCCGTTTCGGATCCGAACCATATTATGCATCCGGTTCGAAACCGGATCATATTATGCATCCGGTCCATATTATGTATCCGGTCCAAAATTTTGCCAATATTTTAAACATAGCCGATATCTTTTTGGCTTGTCCCAGCAAAACTTAAAAAATTACCCTTTTTTGCCAATTTTTTGAGAAAATTTAAAATCATTCACCTTGCTAGCATACATGCAGTTTGATAGATTTCATCGTCATTTCTAAACAGTTTTACCATTTTTTTATAAGTATCTTTTGGGTCCTACCTCTTATGCATAACCCTGGCTTGAACAATAGATTTTAAAAGCAACACTCTACATGAAGAGGATAGCCATATGATAGTCCAGTGATTCAACTTCCTTCTAAACTTATCAACCATAGACTACCAAGAATATCTAGGTAGAATATGAGATGAAATCAAAATACCAAGATAAATGAAGGGGGGAGTCCTGACCTAGAATCTTAGAATACGAGCAATCCTTGCTTGAATAAGAGGATGGGTATTGAAGAATAAAATAGAAGACTTATCCTCATTAATCAACTATTTAGAAGCACCAAGATATATGTCAAGAGATCATCTATTGTTGCTAGCTTCCCTGATAGTGGCAACTCCCAGCAAAGCAGTATCATCAACAAATTGAAGGTGGAAAAGAGGTAAAAACCTACTATCCCACTTCCACCCCTGAATGAGACCCTGCCTAACATGATACTTGAGTAATCTTCCCAACCCTTCTACCATAATGATAAACAAATAAAGAGATAAAGGATCTTCTTGCCTCAAACCCCTTGAGGCCTCAAACAACTTCGATGACTCATTATTAACAAGAACGGAGAACGAGGAAGAAGAAACACAACTCATCACGCATCTAATCCATTCCTTATCAAATCCAAAAGTAGCAAGAATTTTCTAAAGAAAGGATCATCTTACCCGATCATAGGATTTTGCCATGTCCAACTTAATAAATATAGTTTTCTACTTAGAAATTTTCATCGAGTGAATAGCTTCTGTAGCAATAACAACCCCATCTAGTATTTTCCATCCATAAACAAACCCAGCTTTCTCCTCAGATATGATTTTGCTCAACCATATCTTTAGCCCCTCAACAATAATTTTTGTGATGATCTTATACACAACATTGTACAAAGTGATAGGCCTGAACATATCCAAGGAATTTGCTCCCTCTTTTTTGGGAATAAGCATCACAAATATAGCATTTAGGGTCCTTAGCATTTATTTGTTATTTTGGGACTCATGGACCATCTCTAGAAGACAAAATTTGATTGACTCCCAAAAATCTTGATAAAACTCAATCAAGAATCGATTCAGACCTGGGACTTTTTCTTTTTTCATCTTGAATACAACATTTTCCAACTCTTCAAGGGAAATTGGACCCATCAAGTGCTCATTCATCTCTCTAAAAATAATCAATGGAATATAGTTTATAATAAGATTTTCATCCTCATCATATGAGATGGAGTCCTCCTTGAACAGAGGAAAAATACCTCTAAGTCTCTTTTGAAATATCCCTAAAAGAAAAGAGTAGGGCATCCTAAGAATTCACAAGAGAGGTAATTACGTTACCATTATGGTGAGCCTTAACTAAGTTATAAAATAAGGTCATGTTCCTATCCCCTTCTTGAAGCCAATCTACTCATGCTTTTTGTTTCCAAAAAAAATCTTCCCTCAGTTCCCATTTAGGAAGGTCTTTTGTAGCCTCAGATTCCTTAATGAGAAGCTCCTCCGTAACTCCCTGATCTTTAATATTTCTTGCAACTTCTTCCACCCTCCTAAGAGCTGCCAACTTAGTCAATGAAAGGTTCCCAAAATTTAGTCTATTCCATCTCTTCAATTTATGCTTAACAAATTTTAGCTGCTTCATAAATGAATACATAACGGTGCCATGAGGAGGTTTACCATTGGTCCACCAGCCTCAAATGAAATCATAAAGCTTAGGATACCAAAGCCACATAAGTTGAAACTTAAATGAAGGATTCTTCTTTAGCCCTAAATCTAGAGTAAAGAGTTTGATAGGCCAATGATCAAATCCCCTACCCTCCAAAATCATAGAACTAGCACTTATGTTATTACCAATCCAAAAACTAGAGATCAAAAACCCATATAGTCTCTTTGAGATGGAAATTTCCTGATATCTTCTATTATGCCATGTAAATATCCCATTATCCGACTTAATGTCAACCAAGTTTAAGGCCCAAATATGAGCACTGAAGATAGAATAAAAAGGCTCAAGATGATCAACCCCACCATTTTTCTCCTCTAGATAAGTGATAGAGTTGAAGTCTCCAGCCAAAATCCATGGGTACAAGGGATACATACTTCTTACAAAGCCAATGTAGCTCCGTAAATTTACTTTACCATTCTAATGAATAGGAGCATACACATTTTTAAGTATGATGGTTTCACTATATTCATTATCGTACCTGATCATTGAAATAGACCATCTACTAGAAATCCAAGTAAAAGGAGAGATCTTAACTGGATCCCATAAACAATCAATACTATTGGCATATCTACATGCACTAATACACTAGCATTAACCCCTTCTCCATAACTTAGAAGCAATATTGAACATACTATCAATAGCCAATTTAGTCTCCTAAATAAACACCACATCCAGAGAATGAACACGAACCAAATCACGAACAACTTTTTTTTGGGGGATGATGTTCAACCCCCTTACATTCCATGAAAGGATAATCATTTTTGGGGGTTAGAAACATGGGAGTCCAATGCTCTCACCAATCCTGAGTCCCCCAAAGTCGCCCCCATTAACTTAATTTTATCTCTGTCTTTCGACCCACATTCATATACTTTTTTTGAAGCACCTTTTTAATTATTTTCTACTACAATCCCAATATTGTAGGAGTTTTGCAGTCCAAGGATGACTGCATTAGTATTTGAGTAGGAGAGGGCATAACTAAATCTATGCCACTTTCCAAAATAGTTTCCATTCCAAGGCTAGAGCCAACAATATCACCTATACTCACAACCAAAGCCCTATGTTCTTCATTTAAACCCCTTAGATTTGATTCCTTAGGTTCCACATCAAGAAGAGACATCTGATTTGACCTTGTTATATCTCCATCAGGTAGCGATGTTTCAAGTATCTCCATACACTGGCAAAGATCATCTAGTATTTCAAACTGGTTGATCAGAGTATCTAGTTGGCTATCCTTAAGGTCTCTTTTTGCCCTTCTTCCTCTATTTTAGGGTTTTATCGAAACAAAACCTTCCTTATCCTAATCCCCTTCCTTTATCGAGTCTTTTCCTTTATCTAGATTTTGTTCAAACTAAGAAGACCTAATATTTAAAGACATGGGTGGGACAAACTTAGGGTATTTTCTGTGAAGATGGTTGTATTCATAGTAGATCTAGCAAAAAAATGGTAGAGCTTCATAATCAAGTTGTTGAACCTATGTAGTTGATCCAAACTGTATTTCAATAGAATTTGGAATAGGATTGTTTAAATCAATTTTAACATAGATACGAGCAACAAAAATTAGCTTTTTATCCATTGTCTATTGTGATGGTCCAACCATATTTCTAAGAAGAAGGGCAATAATATGTGAGATATCATTTATCTAAAATTCCAACGAGATCCATGAAAGCCGAATCCACACTGGAACTCGCGATGGCCTCTCCTCTAATGGGTTGAAACCCACATGCCAGGGTTTAAGAAAGAGTTCATCTTGGTTAAAAAAATATGGACCCCCTTTAAATGCTTTTTTATGGTTCTCAAGACAAGAGAAAACCACCATAAAATAGCTATTCACACTCAACATCACCTCCATGTCACCTTCAAGGTTCCAAGTCTTCCTAACCCAAGCCTCCACAAAGGGAAGAGAAATTTGTATGCCCATAAATTTACCAATAAGCGCATGTTTGGTTAAATACTCCACATCTTCTACCACCAAGTCTAGTTGAACCACAAGAACCAGGCTTGCTTCACATCGTTCCAAACATCCATTGTTATTTAACAAGAGATTCCTGATATGCAATGGGAAATCATGTTCCTTCCAATCATTTTTAGATAAAAAAACATCACTAGCATGCATGCTCTATGATGAGCCTGACATCATCATGATATTCATCCAATTGTCCAGACCTCCTCCAAAAAATGTTGCCATCCCTACAAAGCAGTTTTTCCTCATCAAACCCTAGCAGAGTAGTTTTTCCTCATCAAACCCTAGCAAAGCAATTTTTACTCACCTTCGTACTACCAATTTTGATCTCATTATAGATATCAAATTCAAGTTGAATATTTTCTTTAATACATTTCCTTATCAATAGCATGAAATGACTATCCAAGGATGTTGCATATCCAAATCATACCATCACTATGACCAACAATATACCACCAAGGTAAACAATTGAGTTGGTTAGAGAGACAAATGTTAAGTTTAAATGGTATCTAAGTAGTGCATCTTCAACTTGTAAAAACGTGTTATACCACATCCACTGTACCTTTTTATTTAACTTATACCATAAATATGATGTAATAGTACATGAAATTAAAAACTATTTGCACTAGAACATTTCTTTATACAATACAAGAAAGAAAAATATAAATAATACAAACTATAGATAGAATAATTTCCTAGTGTGTATACAAATAATATATATTTTCATCCATATCAATCGGAATGTAAGCTATCTCTTTGGAGTTATCAAAAAAATTACACTTGAAAGAGACTCCCCAATCATCTATGTAAGGATTCAGACCATTTCATAGATTGAAGAAATACTTCATAGTTTATCTTCCAATAACTAGGGCTACATTGATTTTGATAAAAAAAGAGGGTAGAATTACTTTTCCATGTCAACTATTGTAATTAGTAATATAAAAATATAGGAAATATATATTACAAAATCTTGCTACTATGTAGTTGATTTATTTTTCTTGTTGAAGTCTTTATGAGTGATAAAGAAAGATGTGGATTTTGTCGTAGTATCTACACATGCTCTAATACGTATTACAGATGGTGAATGAAAGTCACATACTATTGATCAATATATTATTTTGTCTTTTACTACAAATAATGAACCTAATTAATTTTCTACTTGCCTATGTCCTTGCTATTTTTTACACACATGTTGTGAATTGGTGGAAATAAAACCAATAATAACAAGGAAAAAAAAATATTTTTGATGTATAAATACCTATTTAGTAAAGTCTCAAAGGAGGATTAAGACCACAATACCACTCCAAAGCACAACCATGACATATAAAAGATATAAAGACCATATTCAAAAGTTGTTATGGAATGAAAAAAATTGGAACCCAAAAAATATTGTAGAGGAGCTATTAGGACTCCTAGATAGTGAAAACACGAGATTCGGGAAGAAAAGCAATACTAACTTGATACCAAATGAACATGCACAAAATAAGACGAACGTAATCGAATCAAAACTAACATAAAATGAGAAACAGGAGCACAACCCTTTTTATTAATATGATTCCAGATTCGGTTACAATCTCTCTCCTTCCCCTTTAAGGGCTAGGAGGATTAGCATGTTTCGGTTACAATCATCTTTAGTAGTCCTCCTTCCGCGTGCCCACATGTAGAATGGGCGGGCCAAGATGTCACCGCCGCTTGTGTTGATGAGTCCTCGATCTTTACCGCTTCTCCTACGTCCAAAGAAACAACAAAAAGAGTTAGTAGCACCTGTGTTAAGATAAAGCATCCGGTCTTTAAAACAAACAGAACATGCATGCAGAAGATGATCAAAATAGCAGGTTAGAATTCGTCCCGGGTCGGGACGAGTTGGACTGTGGTAAATTAGAATTCGTCCCAGGAAGGGATGAATTCGACTGTGTCAATTTGGGATTCGTCTCGGGCAGGGACAAATTTGCCTGTGTTCATTTAGGATTCGTCCCAGGCAGGGACGAATTCGGCTGCCCGAAAATAGAGTGGGAGGACCCACGAAATACCCTGTCTTCGATGCTCTTGGTGGCGATGACTCGTCACTAAAAGGAGTCTTAGATACACGGGATGTCTAAGCAGATTAAAACTATCTTGGAGCCTGCATGTTAGTGAGGAGGAGATGAAATAACATGTATGTTGATAGGTTTGGAATCAAACTCCCGAAATCATAATGCAAAGGAAACAAACATAAAACAATAGGTGTTGTCGGCAAATAGATGAATCCAGGGGTCCGGATTCATATTCTTCATAAACACCCGATGACCTCCCTTGCAGAAGAGATCACGGATGCGGAAGAAAGGAGTCGAAGGCAGTCGTCTGGTGGCAAATCGGTAGGGCTTCGCTGCTCCAAATATTTCTTCTTTGTCTGTCCTTTTTCGGTGAGGGAACTCTACGATTTATAGAATTCCTAGGGTACCAATTGGTATGGGCATGCAGGGATGCCAGTTAGTGTTTACGCATGGGAGAGGAGATTCCTCTGGCCTGGTCTCCCATGCTTGTCTGGCCTGCTCCTGTGACAGTCTGTTGTCTGCCCACTTGCGTGCATGCGAGGCAAGGAACAATCAGTGACTGTTACTGCCGTGCATGCCACGTTTTTTATTTTTTTTTGTTGAACCTAGAATTCATCCCACCCTGGGACGAATTGGCATTCGTCCCACCCAGGGACGAATTCAAGTTTGCATTTCATCTCGGGGTGAGACGAATGGGTGTCAATGTGATCAGTGTTTGCAGTCACATAATTGGATTGGTGTTGTTTTGGTGTCTACAGATGCCCCTTTTTGGAAAGTGCTACGGGTGACGCAGTGCTGAGCAAAAATAGATAACCAAAGCACTAATGATTAGGGTTTCTTAGTAACCTAACCAACTTGTGATGCCCCAAGTATGGAAAGGGCATGCATTCTTGAATCCTTGCTTCTGACGAGCTAAGGAATTTGATTTCAAGTATTAACCTATTTTGGTGAGGTGTGACTTGAACTTAGACATTGATCAGTCATGAATAGGCAAAGGGCGCAACCTTTTATCCATGGGGGAACCTTGAGTTCATGCTTTGGGAATGCCAAGCGTTTGATCGCGTTTGATCAATTTGTGATTGTTGCTTGTTTACTGCCCCAAGCAGGAGCGTGATTGTCTTTGTCAATGATTCTTTGAATGCATGTCATTGCCTTGATTGGGTGTGTGTTTGTTGATTGGTGACTAAGTGTGACTACCCCCTCAAGCGACGAATCGATGAGGGAATGACCGCCATGAGAAAAGCGACGAGTCGCTTGACCCGAGGTGACTTAGGTTAGGGTGTCTTCAGATGTTTGTCCATTAAGCATGTGCAATTTTTCTGACATTTAGACCAGTTTTTGGTGGGTGGTAACCCTTTTGGCGACGCTGTTTGGAGCTGAAATTGGCAAAAATCCATCTTCCCATGGAGCGGTCCGGCTAAGATAGCCTTCTTAGGGAGTAGGATAATGACAATTTGTGACCCCAACGTCTGTTTTGTATGCCCGGGATGCCAAGTGCAACAACACTCTCATCGGGCAAATTTATTATCGGTTTTAATGCATTTTTGTTCATTTTTTGATGTTTTTTGAAGTTGCTGGCCTGAATTCATCCCAGGGTGGGACGAATCCCAGCTTTAGAATTCGTCCCTGGGTGGGACGAGCGCTAACCAGAGCGCTCGTCCCAGTGAAGGATGAATTCCAGCTCAAAAGCCTATTTAAGGGCCAAAACTAGGGTTTGGGCTCATTTGCATCTGATTTTTCTTGCGATTTGGAGCTCTGAGGAGGAGAAGGTTAATTTGCGAAGCGAAGCGCTGTCGGATTGTCGAGCCATCATGAGTGCACCGACCGGGTCATCGAGCGGAGGAGCTGAGGCGAGACCGGTAAGTATTCTAGCCACCTTTTGTTTTTATTGTGTTTTTTTTGTTTGAAAATTGTTCTTTTGATTTTTATTATGTTTTTCTGTTTAACGAAATGAAACCCTAAAATAAAAGGTGAATAAATGGATTAAAAAAAACATGTTGAACATTACACTGAAACCTGGTAATAAACCGTAGGGTAAACCGACTGAAACGTAAATGAACCGAGATTTAAAACCTAGATTAAAACTAGATTAAAACCTAGATGAAATCTAAATTAAACCTAGGTAAAACCTAAATTTATTTTTGTTTTTTCGTTGAGTTAAATGACACCCTAGATGAGAATGGATGAATTTTTTTTTGTGTTTTGACCGGTTAACTTAGGTAAAAACCGTAAGTAGACCATGTCAAATTTTTTTTTTTGTTGAGTTAAATGAAACCCTAGATGAAAATGAATGAAATTTTTTTTTGTGTTTTGACCGGTTAACTTAGGTAAAAACCGTAGGTAGACCATGTCAAAATTTTGTTTTTGTTTTTAGAGTTAAATGAAACCCTAGATGCAAATGAATGATTTTTTTTGTGTTTTGACCGGTTAACTTAGGTAAAAACCGTAGGTAGACCATGTCAAAATTTTGTTTTTGTTTTTCGAGTTAAATGAAACCCTAGATTAGAATGGAATGAAAATTTTTTTTGTGTTTTGACCGGTTAACTTAGGTAAAAACCGTAGGTAGACCATGTCAAAATTTTGTTTTTGTTTTTCGAGTTAAATGAAACCCTAGATGAGAATGGATGAATTTTTTTGTGTTTTGACCGGTTAACTTAGGTAAAAACCGTAGGTAGACCATGTCAAAATTTTGTTTTTGTTTTTTTTTTTTTAGAGTTAAATGAAACCCTAGATTAGAATGGAATGAATATTTTTTTGTGTTTTGACCGGTTAACTTAGGTAAAAACCGTAGGTAGACAATGTCAAAATTTTGTTTTTGTTTTTTTAGAGTTAACTGAAACCCTAGATGCAAATGAATGATTTTTTTGTGTTTTGGCCGGTTAACTTAGGTAAACAGTAAATAGACCATGTCAAAATTTTGTTTTTTTTTTGTCAGTTTTAATTAAGATTCGAGACCCTAAAAAGAAAATTGTTTTTATTATGTTGTTTGTTTTTGTCAGTTGCATGTTGTAGTTTAGAAATTGTGGGTATTTGACAAGTGCTTTGAACTGCTTATGTTTAATTGTACATTTTTTTTTGTGTTTATTAATGTTGTACATTGTTGTTTTTCATGTTGGTTTTCAATGTTTTGATGTTTTTGTGTTTTGTTTGATGTGCAGGTTGTGAAGAGTCGGTACCGGGTACCGATCGTGTTCTCTTACGCCCGAGAGGCGTTGACTATGGAGGACTGGGATTGGCTTGATGCCCTTGGGCTCAAGCATGTGATGCGGCTGGAGCCAGTGATTGGGGATCGGTCCTACCTGACAGCTTTGATCAGTCGATGGGATGTGTGGACTAACACATTCCATCTCCCGACAGGGGAGATGACTGTCACTTTGGAGGATGTTTATCAGATTCTTCGGATTTCGATAGACGGGTTACCTATCAGGACGACACCATGGAGTCAGCGGACAGCTGTACTTACTCGATGTTTTGGACACGGAGCAGGGATGGGTGTGGAGAAGGCGGAGGAGGACTGTCAGATTGGGGGGATTTTAGTGCGATGGTGGTATGAGAGGGGGGTGTTGGGAGTGAGGCATGCACTTTTGATGGGCCTTATTTCCACCCTGCTGTTGTCGGGTTCTTCTTGTGCGAGGTTCCCATGGAACCTACTGGAGGTGGTATATCAGCTGGTGGACTACCCAATTGAGGAGCCCCTGATTATGAGGTGGGGTCAGACACTGTTGGCTCAGTTATATGGGGAGTTGTATGAGGTCCGCTGTCGAGGGCGAAAGGGGATCAGCTACAGTTTCTTGTTACAGAGTTGGGCCTGGCAGCATATAGTGGTGGATCGGCCATTAGGGCTACCATGGACGATGCAGGCTGATATGGTAGATAGAGACATTGGGTATGCGATGTTATGGTACCGGTCAGAGGAGCGGGGACATAGTCGGTGGTTTGCTGGCGACATAGATCACTACATCGAGACATTTGCATGGCTTATGCCGGGGGATGTGGTATGGAGGCCATACCAGGATTGTCCTGCATGGCCTGAGGCAGGGGAGTGGCTCCGACGAGTTCGGAGGGGGAGGTGGCTTATTGGGCGGCATGGGACAGAGCAGGAGTATTTTCCCTATGCCCGGGTCACACGATAGTTTGGGGTGCATCAGGGGTTGCTTGGGGAGCCCTTAGTCTATCGATGTCGGAGCGATGAGAGGACCTTGGCGGTGCCCATCATCGAGCCCCTGGGTGAGGAGACGGATGCGGTACTTGATATCCCGGACGTGGACGATGTCGGGGTTACAATCGAGTATCAGGTGTGGTGGACACTTCGGCAATGGCAGGGTGAGGGGCCATTGGGAGGAGATGAGGCAGCAGCCGACAAGGAGGACGTGGAGGCACCGGGAGAGGGTTGGGGAGCTTCAGCTATAGATGTGGAGATGTTAGAGGTTGCAGATGCAGGAGAGGATTTGGGGAGAGCGGAGCAGCCAGAGATGCAAGATGCTCCAGAGCAGTGGGAGCCTGAGCAGGCTGGGGTTCCAGAGAGGCCGATGCATCAGGCAGCTCCGGGGATGCAGATGCGGGATTGTGCATGGAGGTGGCGTGATTGACTGAGTTGTTGTAGAGACAGGATCAGGAGCACCAGGTCGAGATGGAGCGTATGCGTGCTCAGGTGGCACAGCTGGGTGCTAATATTGCGTCATATCGTCAGTGAGCGAGGGACTTGGAGCGACAGTAGAACAAGCTGGAGGATGAGGTTATCCGCATCGGTGGGCATGTTTCTGTGTTTTCTATGAGCGGATCATCATGGCGTTTGAGAGGGAGCGATGCAGAGCAAACAACCTCTTCTTGGCACAGGCAACGAGATAAGGGAGAGGCTAGCAGGGGTGATGCAGGGGCTAGCAGTAGCCGCCCTGAGGGGTCACACAGGACTCATACTATGGGGGGTAGTTCCCGTCGCATCGATCCTACGTGATCTTGGTGGCCGACGCCCTAGGCATGGGGGTTTTTGAGTTTTGTTGTTTTATGATTGCGGGGTCAGAGGACCAGTTTTTGTAGCCTGCGGGCATTTTTGACGACATATATATACAGATGCCTTTATTTTGTTTATACATATGTGATGATTTGATATTATGCATTATGGTTGATGAATATGGATGTATGCATGTTTATTTATTTTGATGGATGCATATGTTATGATGAATGCAAATGTTTGTGATTTATATGTGATATGCAAAATGAAATGGATGAATGGAACTTGTGATGGTTGGTTATGGCACCATAGACTATTTAGGACTCTTGTTATTTTTGTTCTTAGGCGATTGCTATGAGGAATGACTTTGTATAGATACATGTGATTTTTTTTTGTATTTTCTGATGGTAATGTGAGGATGAAAAGTAGCGCAGTTGGTTTAGAAATGTAGCTAAGGTTTTCTGAGACTCAAATGATTTTAACTCACTAGCCACGACTGTACTTTATCTTACAAGACTTTTGAACAAGGTATGAATCGGACTTGTTTTTGACCAAGTTATTTCACATCCTTGTGTGTGCAATTGAGTTCATTTATGTGGTATTCATCAAGATACCGCCAGTGCTAGATAGGCTTTCAACCGAACCTGTACTGAGGATCACCTAATTAGCTCCACTAACTCCTTTGTTGTATTTAGTTAGATTAATCTATGGTGTTATCCAAGATACCATAAGCTAGCTCATCCTTATGCAAACATTGGTCTGCACATATGCAAAGCGAATGTGACAGACATATCATCATGCGGGTAGGATACCACCATTGCCAGATAGGTTGTCAACCAAACCTGTAATGAGGATCACCTAGATGGTTTTCGAATGCTGAGAATTCCAAAGGTTCAAGTTAAGGTTGTTTGTTGGCTGAATGATTTGGGAGACTTGCTCGTCTATATAGTGATGCAAATCACTATTTATTTTGCTATTTATTTTTCTTTTTGAGCAAGGATTTTGAATAGTGGTGAGAACCACTATTACTTGATTTTGTATTTTGAGCGGTGTGAGTTTGAGCTTGTGAATGGCCTTGATCCTAGTGGCCTTGGGGATGACTACCCATCCTTATTAGGGGTGGATAGTACGAATCCTTACGACGTTGGGGACCAAGGGGATGATGGAGATTATGGAGTAAGGGCATTGATCTTTTAGGCCTTGGGGACGACTACCCATCCTGGTTAGGGGTGGATAGTACGAATCCTTACAACTTGGAGACCAAAGGTGAATGGAAAGTGTTAGGATGATGATTTGTTTGAATTTTGTTTGTGAATGGCATTGATCCTTTTGGTTCTTGGGGATGACTACCCATCCTTGGCAGGGACGTGTAGTACAAATCCTTACAACTTTGGGAACCAACTATGATTGGGATTTGGTAGTGGTAAAAACCACTGTTTATTAAGGTGAATGGATAGGAAAGAGCTCGTCCTTTTGTCAATTCTCAGCATTCTAGAACCATTCGCATAGGGGGATGAGCAAGATAACCGTTTCACTTATGGTGACCTGGATTACTATGCAGGTTTCATCTTTCGTTCACACAACTTGGGAATTTTTATGTGTTTTAATTTGTGTTGGGATGCTACGTAACAAGGTTTGATCCAAGTGTAACTCTACCTTTGTAAAATTTGTCTGACTTGGTACATTACGTGGCTAGAAAGCAAAATGACGACTGAATGATAAAAACTCTTGATACATCAAAAGACCACTGACTCTAGTGGTAAAAAGGAATGCATGGTGTTTTTTGTTTGCTGTTTTATAAAATGGAAGAATGTGGAACAAGATGGACTGGCGGAGTAATTATAGCCTATGGTGCCTTTGACACGTATGACCACAAATATGCAATGTATGGATGCAATGCTTAATGCAGCTATGTATTTTTGTATTTTTGATGGATTGATTTTTGTGAATATGAAGATGAGATGCGAGAAGAGCTCTCTATTGATGAATTTGAGCATGCCTATAAATGAGATGCAAATTTTTTTTTTTTTTGATTTTTGAATTTTGACTTTTCTTATTTTTGACCAAGCGATTTATAGGAATCCTTGGAGCATTTTGGGATTGACCAAGCGATTTTAGAGATCCTTGGAGCGTTTTGGGATTGACCAAGTGATTTTAGGGATCCTTGGAGCATTTTGGGATTGACCAAGCGATTTTAGGGAATCCTTGGAGCATTTTGGGATTGACCAAGCGATTTTAGGGAATCCTTGGAGCATTTTGGGATTGACCAAGCGATTTTAGGGAATCCTTGGAGCATTTTGGGATTGACCAAGCGATTTTAGGGAATCCTTGGAGCATTTTTGGGATATGGCTTTCCTAGATATGGAATGGTCGCAAATGACTGATATTCAAGGGTTCTGTTTCCTTGATTCCATCAAGAGAGGCTAGCCGGTACGTCTTGGGTCCTATTTTGCTATCAATGACATATGGACCTAACCAATTTGCCGTGAACTTGTCCCTTAGGTGGGTCGGCAAACTAGAGTTCTATTGGTTTTCCTTCAAAACCAAATCACCAACCCGAAAGTCCCTCAGGTGAACTTTCATGTTGTAAGCTTTCTTAAGTCGCTCTTGATAAATACGTAAATGCTCGAGAGCATTAACACGTCGTTCGTCAAGCAACGTAAGTTGGTCTAACCGGGCCTACCGCGCAGTGTCATCGTTGATGAACTCCTGCATTGATATACGCAGGGAAGGAATTTCCAACTCGAGAGGCATTACTACCTCGAAGCCATACACGAGCAAAAATGGAGTGGCCCCAGTGGGCATCCGAATGCTAGTGCGATAAGCCCATAGGGCAAGCGGGATCTGAATGTGCCAGTCCTTATGATTGTCTACAACTATCTTTTTAAGAATGGCGACTAGTGTTTTGTTGTACGCCTCTGCTTGCCCATTTGCCTATGGATAATAAGGGGTTGAAAAACTATGCTAAATTTTGTACTTTGTGGTCAAAGCATGCACATATTTATTCTTGAAAGGTGTCCCATTATCTGACAAGATCTTGGATGGAATACCAAAACGACATATGATGTTATGCAAAATAAACTTCGCAATGCAGGATCCAGTCGTAGAGGTTAGCGAAATCGCTTCCACCCACTTGGTGAAGTACTCTGTGGCCGTTAAAATGAACGTGTGACGACCAGACGATGCAGGGGAGATCTTTCCAATTAGGTCAAAGCCCCACTACAAAAAAGGCCAAACCGATTGGATCGGTTGCAAGGCCTAAGAAGGTACGTGTGTCAAATTAGCATGGTGCTGACACTTCACGCACTTCTTCACATATGCGCAACAATCTCGCTCTAAAGATGGCCAATAATAACCCATGCGAAGAATGCGCTTTGCGATGGCCATACCACTGAAGTGGCCACCACATGTACCATCGTGAGCTTGGGCGACTGCCCAAGTGGACTCTTTCTTGTCCAAACAACGAAGGAGGATCCCTTCATAGCTGTGACGATACAAAATGTCTCCTATCAAGACATACTTAGCCACTTTCTACTTGAATGTTCATTTTGTGGCATGCGTCAATTCAAGTGGGAGATTACCTAACTTGAGGTAGTCTCTAATGGGTAAATACCAGTCCTGTTGATCGAAAACCTTGATAGTATGAACAACCAATCCCTCTTGAAGTTCATCCCTAACAAATGTTGAGCGGGATAGAACTTGTAAGAACAACGTTGTGTTGCTATTAATGGGAGTAGGGGAGAACAAGGACCCCCAGTTGGCATGTTTTAGATGATCGTGGATTTGAGAGAACTTATCCGAGGATGGTTCAATCTGGATCATGTGGATTCCTGGCGTCAAGTCTGAGCTTGCATGCTCCATCGCGGATTGCGATAAGGTTTTGACTTGAATGGTTGTCATATCACCGAAAAGGTCTTGTGGGATTAGTGACCCCAAGGAGGCCATTGTGTCCACAAAATGATTCGATGACCGAGGGAGTGCCTCGATGTCGTACCATTCAAGTTTTTCCAAGAATTTGTCCACAAGGGCTTTATAAGCCTGCAGAACTGGGCATTTGCATTGATATACCCCTTTGACTTGATTGACAATTAACAACGAATCACCAAAGATGTTAAGTCATTTGATGTTCATGGTGATTGTTGTCTGAAGACCTATGAGCAAGGCTTCATACTCGCATTATTGTTGGTGCATGGGAAATTTAATTTAAATGACAGGGGCATTGGAGCGCCCTATGGTGTGAAGAATACTATTCCCGCGCCACCACCTTGCTCACACTTAGAACCATCAAAAAATAAGGTTATGTCGGCCTGTGACTCAGGCTCATCAGAATCTGGAGATTCTGAGACATGGAAGACCCCATCATCGGGTAGTTCTATGACTAGAGGCTGATCGTCTTCAAGAGGAGCCTCTGCTAGTTGATCGGCTATGACCTGTCCTTTGATAGATTTTTGTCCAATAAATTCTATGTCAAATTTCGTCAACAACATGATCCATTTCGCCGTGCGACTACTATGATAAGTATGACTCATCATGTATCGCAATGGATTCTCCTTAGACACAACATACGTAGTGTTGCTCAGCATGTAGTGGCGTAGCTTTTTGGTAGCAAACACCACTGCTAAGCAGAGTTTCTCGACGTATGCATAGTTAAGTTCATAACTGACCAGGGTGCGGCTAAGATAGTAAGTAGCCTGTTCTTTGTGAAGTTCATTCTTCTGGGCCAGCATGGTGCCGCCACCTCCTGGTCTAGGTGGTGCCAATACTGGCGATGAAGCCAAGTATTTTTTGATGTCATCAAATGCTGACTAGCATTCGTCATCCCAGTGAAAGGTAACCCCCTTGTGCAATAATTTGTTCATGGGTCGGCACTTGTCAGATAGCTGTGCTATGAAGCGCTTGATTGACACGACCTTTCCCTGCAGACTTTTGAGCTGCTTAATGGTAGTTGGGGGAGCCATTTCAAGGATTGCCTTGACTTTCTTTGGGTCCACCTCGATGCCTCATTTCGAGACTATGAAACCCAAGAGTTTTCCAGATGTGACGTCGAATACGCACTTCTTGGGATTCAGTCTGACCTTATGCTCCATGAGGCGATCGAGGATCTTGCTTAAGTCACCGAGATGATCTGAGCGCAAAAGAGACTTGGCTAACAAATCATCCATGTAATCTTCCAAAGTTTTATGCATGTAATCATGGAAGATATACGTCATGGCACGTTGGTAGGTGGCGCCAGCATTTTTAAGGCCAAAAGGCATGACCTTATAACAAAATGTCCCCCAAGGCATTGTGAACGCCGTTTTGAGTTGATCCTCAGGATTGATATGAATCTGATTGTATCCCGAGAAACCATCCATGAGGGATAGCATTTCATGACCTATTGTAGCATCTACCAATGTGTCGATGCTTGGCAAGGGGAAATCATCCTTAGGACTCGCTTTGTTTAGATCTCAAAAATCAGTGCATATGCGAATCCTCCCATCGAGATTTTTGATGGGCACCATGTTGGACAGCCATGGCGGATAATCCACGTAGATGACAAACTATGCATCCAACAACTTTTGCAATTCATCTTTGACCATCAAGGCCACTTTTTGGTGCATCTTACGTAGTTTTTGCTTAACTGGTTTGATTGTTGGATCAAGCGTTAGATTATGCATGACTAGCTACGGATCTAGCCCCGGCATGTCTCTATATGACCATGCAAAAACCTCCTTCTTCTCTTTGAGAAGGGCAATGTAGTCGGCTTGCTCTTCAGGGGATAAGCTTACCCCCTAGTTTGATAATCTATGGATTTATTGGATCTAAGCCGATGTCTACGTCAATTGTTTCTTCACCTGACATGTGCAATCCATCTTCCAACTGATGTGGAATTGGGATTAAATGGATATCATCCTTGAGTTGAGATTTACGTTGGGAACCTTGGGTTCCTCTTTAGCTTGGAAGATATCTTGAGTTGTCCCTGGGGTAAAATGAGGCATTTTATCGAAAGGCTAGTACTCTGATGGGGAGAGGGGTGAATTGACGTGATCCCAGTCAATGGCATCTATGTCTAGATGCAATGACCATGTGGGGTCGATCGGATTGTGGATGGGTGCGATCAAATCAATGGAGATCATGTGGATGAAATGAATTTGGTCTCCATTACCACGGGTGTGATAACTCGAACATTCTGGATGCTCCCTATGCTCTAGATCTAGTTCTATAGGGATGGGCATGAACGGATCGGCCCTATGTGTTGATAGGAAGACAGGGTCTTCCTTCAACACTGATGTCATTATAGGGTCTCGGGGTGGACGGTGCTCATCGTAAACTTGGAGCCACGGGTCCAACACTTGGTCCCACCCTGCTGGGTCTACGTACCATTCATGTCCTAACCTTATGCCTAGTTGTGCCATCAGTTCTTCATGTGTTACAGGGTGATTGTGTCGTCGTGCATGATTAAGATATTCCATCTCAGTTTCGTCTTTGTAATCATTGTCGGTGATCCAAAGGCCCTCGTTGGCCCCAACAGCTGTCTACGACATATTAGGCTCATTTTGTTCGAGTAAATTAATCTGATCCCATTGTAGTTGTTCCACACTCGGTGGGGGGACCTGATTCTCTTGACATTGCACTGGTTCAATTGGAACTTCTAAAGGGAACAATTTCAAAAAGATCTCTGGACACTGTTTATGCTTTCCTTGTAAGTTAGTGTCCGAACTTTTACCTCTCTCTATCAACGGAGAAGGGTTATTAATGTTACCAAGGGTGGTTGTTGACCATGGGAGATAATCTCCCAATGTGTACATTGTGTTCGGGTTGGCATAGGGGTCTAATGCCAATCCACCCTTGTCGCCTATTCCTAGGCCTTGCATGTTTTCCACCAAGATGTCTAAGGGCAGGGGGTGGTTGAACCCTACTCCCGACTTATCATACGACATTTGGTATCTTGGCTGGCAAAGGACACGCACCCCTTGCTCATACCTGCCTAACCCGTATCCGTGCCAATTGCATTGGTCGAGATATCTCAGAGCGAAGTCTGGGTTCGACAGATAATTGACATTTTCGACAAAAGGCTCTTCGTCCTCATCCTTTTGCTTGTATGGTTCGACACCATGATCAAGGCCCCCATACACAAAATTAGTCTGGTTTGGTGGGTAACCTAAAGGAACAATTGTCCCTATGGGAAGGTGAGGTCTCCCCATGTCTTGCACTGATTCTAGCGCGGGCGTTGCTACAACATTTTGCACTAGATACTCCCCCAGGCCCGTACTGGCCATTTCAATAGTAATTGTTGATGATTGAGAGGGAGGGAATGGAAGGCCTTCCTGATTCCATTCCATTTTGGGTGGATTAGGAGCCTTAGCTTCCACTGTGCTAGGTATCTCTTCTGTTGAGATAGTTGATATTGTTGGCAACACCTCTTCTAGGGGTTGAGATTCTTCCATGATTTGTTTCCCTTTGTCCTTTTGTTTAGCCATGACAGGTGGCATTGGTAGTGAAGGAGCAGATGATGAAGATGCACCTGGATGGGGTTTTGATGGATTAGTCACCAGTGGTGCTCGTGGCATCGGACCCTGTCTAGATGGATTTAACTAGAAATCCAAGTGCGTCAATGGGAGGGTTGATTGCGGCATCAATTGCACTGCATTGCAATATTTGAAGGGTTCTAAGTCCATCGAGACTACATGTACTTCTCCTTCAAATGCATACTTTAGACACTAGTGAGCTATCGAAGGGACACACTTCATGTCCCTGATCCATGGTCGCCCTAGCAATATGTTGTATGCCATCTCGCCTTCCAAAATATGGCACAATGTGGGTATCGTCTTTTGTCCTACCTGGACGGGTAGAACAATTGTGCCGAATGTCGAGCATATCGCATCGTTGAACGCTCATAGTGTGTATGTGGAAGCCGTGATATGAGAGGCTGGTAGCTTCAGATGTTTCAATGCTTCAGTGGTAATGATATTACTGGATGAGCCAGTATCTACCAACACTCTCTTGTACGGGATCCCGTTGACCCGTGTGATAACATGCAGGGGTGGATCTGCCATGTCATTCGATACTATTTTAACTTCATCCTCTCTGAAGGTAATGATCGGCTCTGTACATCATTTTACATGTCCTACGAAGTTATTGAAGGAATTCACTTCATGAGGCTGTAACTCGATGGCTTTCAAAATTTCCATGAGAGCTTCCCGATGGGGCGCTGACTGTTGTATAAGCTCATAGATGGAAAGCCTAGCCAATGTGGTCCACAAACTCTGCGTGAGTTTGGTCCGTATCGTGACCTCGGGTCTAGGTGGAGGCAACTACACAGGGTGTTGTTGAGGTTGCGACGTTGTTGGAACTTCTTTTGTAGCCGCCTCAGGGGCAACTCCTAGGTATTTTTTGTTCCCGGTTACCAAACACCAAAACAAAACCAATCTGATTATGGGTGACGCAAACACCGATCGCTTTGACAAACACAGCCCCAGGGCAGCCCTTAGAGGTTAAACAAAGGGTCTTAACCACTTTCATAGCAATTTTGTAAGGTCAAGAAGCAATTTGGAACACTTGGAAACTTTGCCCAAAACTCCTCACCTAGGGATGAATTCAAAATAGAATCCGTCCCACCCCAGATTTACTCGAACCGTCCCTAGGTGGGACGAATTCTAAGCTTAACGGGGAAAAAGGCAAATGGTGCCAAGTGGCAGCCTGCACGCAGTTAAGGGCTCCTACCTTGCACGCATGTGTAAGTGGATAGAGGGGCCATTGGAGGACTGTTACAAGAAGCATTTATCAAAGTTCAAGTCAAGGGAAGACTCCCCTCCCTCATGGGAAGACAAGACTGCCACATGGCGCCCATGGCCAACACTTGGCTTTTGTGCTTCCATCCCAAAAGAGACCCCTTGGGTCTATAAAAGGTGGGACTTTTCTCACCCAAAAGATACAGGTTGAAGGAGTGTTCAAGCAACGAAGTCTTCCGAATTGAAGACTCACTTGCATCCCCCTTTGTTCACCTTCCTACATCCATCAATCTCTTTTGCAAGGGAGGTTGTTGGGTGACCTTTGGAAGCTCGAGCCTTACTCAAATCCGACGCATGGACATCTGAACCTACCAATTCGCCGACCCCCCAATCCTAAAAGGTTTTGGGCCCATCCTTGGTGGATTGGCTCCAAAATCGAGGGCCAACGGTGGGAGGCCCACTTGGGCACCCCCGCACCCCCAAGTTCTAATTTTAGTTTTTTTTGAGCACTTAGATTATTTTTTAGATTGCATTCTGTGTTACTAGGTCTGATTAGTCTATAATTGCAATTTTGTAGCTTTTGGTCAGAGTTTAGGGTGTTTTGTATTGCTTTGTCGTTTTGCTAACTTGCAGGTGTCAAGGTCAAATTCTTGAGGGTGGAGGCCAAATTGGGAAAATACGACCATCTGGGTCATCCCAAAATGGCCCAAATTACCTAACCCCCCTGTTTGCAGGAGTTTTACAGGTCCCGAGATCCGACATTGGAGCAGCAGCAGGTCGGTTTCTCCTACTCAGAAGAATTCATCCCACCCAGGGACGAATTATAGTCAGAATTCATCCTGCCTGGGACAAATTCTAGTTTAAGGTGGATTGGCCACCGCCTCGCAAGTGGCATTCTGGTAACTTTTCTTACCTTCCGTCAGGTTTTGAAGCAATTTGGATTCACCGTTTTCACTGTTTTAGGCAAATATTCGTATGCATATTTTGTTAGTTTTAGAGAGCAAATGCTTTTCATTTGCAGCAGGTGCTACTAACGTCTTGGTCATTTCTTTGTTCGCAGGAGAAGCAGCAGAGGCGAAGAACTCATCGACATCAGCGGCGACATCATCCTGGCCCGCCTATTGCAATCGTGGGCACGCGGAAGGAGGAATCATTCGACGATTGTAATCAAACCCTATTTGCGCTCCTAGCCCCTGAAAAGGGAGGAGGCATTATTGTAACAGAGATCGAAAGAAATTAATGAAAGGGCTATTTTTCTTTATCTGATTGCATCTCTTCCAATATGTCTCTTTTTCGTTTCATGTAATTTACATCTCTAGGACTTAGGCGTGCTTAACTTTGAATGCAATTGCACTTGGTGTTTCCTTTGACCGGAATCTCGTGCTTTCAGTTACTATGCTGATCATTCCCACATACCCTTGCATGGGAAAATTTTGTCGCACCTCATTGACCTGAAGAGGTTTTGTCTATACCTCATGGGCAGGCAAAGGGTCTTTGAATACCCCCATCTACTGATTATTCGATGCTATGGGGTTGTCCACTGCCAATGTTTGATTATCAATCAAATATTGTATCAATCCCTTGAATTTCCAACATGCGTTTAGGTCATGTCCCCTTCACCTGTGGAACCTGCAATATAAATCCTCTCTATATCCCTTAGGCTTGGGAGCGTTAGGATCTATGGTTTGGATTTCTAGAAGGGTGATTAGATTTGCCGCTAACAAGCGGTCAAATAGGGAGTCCCTAGACTCTGTAAAAGGGGTGAATTGTTGCTTAGGGTGACGCTGCTGATTTTGCTCTTGTTTTTTATTTTCTCTTTCATAATTAGGAGGCACTGCCTGATAATTAGCCCTTTGAGGCTGTATTTCTTGCACAGGCTTGGGGACATTTATTGCAACTTGATTAACCTCAGTGGGTTTTTGTTGCGTAGTCCCTATCTTGGTTTTTTTGTTCCACTCTTTCTTTTTAGGTTTGGCGATTGCGCCTTCCCCTATTTTGATCTCTTTGATAACTTTGGCTTGTGCCAAAGCTTCTTCTAGACTGGCATATTGTTGTAGCTACAATAGCCCAAAGATCGATCTCAGACAACTCCGTGAAAACATTTGTGTGAGGTCAGACATAGGGGGAAGGTAAGGTAGCTTAGAAAGTAGAGCCCTCCATCGATTCCCGTAAGTCACCATTGTCTCTTCCTCATATTGCTTGAGGCTAGCCAGATCACTCAGTGATGCCTTCTTCTTGGTGTTGAAGGCAAAGCGTTCCAGGAACGCATCTACTAATTGATCTAAGTTATTTATGCTGTGCTTTGGCAACTGTGTGAACCAATCTGAGGTAGGACCTATGAATGTGGTTATGAATGTCCTAAGCAACAACGCATCATTATCCTAAATGCCAAAGCACTGGCTCAGGAATCTTGTCACATGCTCTTGAGCATCCTCTTCACCCTCAAAGACTACCAGCTAGGGCAACTTGAAATGTTTAGGGTAAAGAGGTGTGGGTACTGACGGATGCACTGGATGACTATGGAGTTGACATAACGTGGGCTTTTGGTGCCTAGAAGCTTTAGTCTCCACAGACTCCAAATGCTCTAATAGCGCTTTGTATGCATAGGAGGACTTAATCTCCTCCTCCATAACTTATTCCTGTTGTGTGTTACGGGTAACTGGATGCCTATAGAGGGGTGGCTGGATAGCACCTCCTTTGCCTTGATAGGGCGTTTTGGCCCGTTCTTCTTGTTCATACTCCTCATAAGCTTCTCGAGGAGTTACTAGGCGAGCTCGATGAACAGGGTAGGGAGCCCACGGAGGGTACCCATCATCATTCCTGGGAGTGGCCTCCCGCTCATGTCTCGGGTGTCTTAAAGGCACCTCTTGGCGAGGTCTTGGAGACCTATCATGCACTATGGGGTTGTGCCTCTCGTACCTTTTTGCCCTCTATGTTTGGGGGGTTTGAACCTTTTCAGGCACAATGGTGCAGAGTAGCTCATTTGTTTGGCGCCAAATGTGCTCTTTATGAAGGTGATATAATTGTTCTAGCTGTTGTTGATCCTAATCAAGCTGCTTGATCTGTGCTTGGTGGGCGGCATGTCGAGCAAATGATAAGTCAATTTGCTCTGTCGTTTTGATTTTAGGAGGCCTAGTCACCTCTCCAATGTACCTATCTCAATTTTGAGGATCTGGGACTTCTATGTGGTGCTTCCCTCTGTCGAGATTGGTGGCATTTACTTGAGGCTCTGGCCTTAATGGGTGATCATTGTATCTAGCAGGTGCGAAAGTGCAAGGCTCCCATGTTGTATATTGTTTTTGAGGAATGTGACGTTCTTCCTCATACTCCTTTTCGTAGGTGTGAAAAGGGCGAGCGAAGTTAGCTCGCCCTATGTGGAGAGCCCTACACTCTGGGTTTTGTCTTTCAGCTCTAATGGGAGGCAAAGGAGAGATGCCATACTCATGTTGTCTCTCCTCATGGACATTGTACCTCTCTAGCGCTTCATTGCACTGTGGCCACTGATATCTAGCCTTTAAATGCGGTCTTCTACTTACGTTGAGTGCTACATGTAAAGCTTCTTCCCGAAAGGGGCTATGTTGAATGGGTGCATCCCCTAAATGGGTGTCCCTATAATTCCATCTTGATATGGCCTGACATGGAATCTCTTGTAGGCCATACCGCCAAGGCGGTATGACCAAGTCCTCAGGGCTAAAGCGAAGGCGATCGGCATCCACTCTTTATACATCTTTCCCAGCATCTACCCTTGATTGGGCTTGGCTACGGGTGTACACCATTGTGGTGCTCTTCTACTAGCTAAGCAAATTTTTATCTTTTTGTTTATGATTTTTGATTTTTTTTTTTTGTTACACTAAGCAGAAATGAACACACACATTCACAAATGGTGATTATCTCTTTTAAAGATTAATGGTGTGTCCTAAACTGGTTTTAGTGTGTTTTGATGATTGTTTTTGGAAGAATTTTTGAAGAACGTTTAAATGCATTATGAAGGCTCATATGACTCCCATAAATGGTCGCCCCTTCAATATACCATTGCCAGGCCGATATACCAACCTCTCTATATACCCACCCTTACGAGAGGGAGACTATAGGTACGTGAGAGCAGATGATACATGGTGCATAGGCGGTACAGAAGGGGAATCACTTTGTTTATGACACCTACCATAGAAGACTTATCCTCATGCGCTAGGAATCACCCTAGCAACACTTGGTCAGATTTCATCAGGATTTATGTCTAGCAACAGTTGTGATCGGGGTAATGGATGCAAAATCAAGCCAAGGTGGTGATGAAATCCATCGTTGGTCTTGATCAAGGGCTGGGGTTTTACGACCAGATCCTTGGTTTAAAAATGTTGCATGAAGTGTGTGTGGTTATTTTTATCAAAAAAAATGAAACAAGAAGCAACCACTTTCCCTAAGAAGGCAGACTTGACAGAAAACAAAAATATAACAGCAAAAAATGACAGGGATAGTTAGAAATTGTTACCTCTTTCTCTGCCCAAATCGACTGTTTCTGACTCTCGGCCCTGAAACCACGCAGACAGAATTTGTCCCTAGGTGAGATGAATTCTAGAACAGAATTCATCCCAGGCTGGGACGAATTCGAATTCGTCCCTAGGTGGGATGAATTCTAGGACTGTATTCGGCTGGAATGAACCACAGTCAGCGCTCGAAAAGCGGTACCTGTAAGCACAAAAACACAATTTTTTTATCAGTTTCTTGATCTTAAAAAGCAAGGAACTGTGTCCCACCATGATCGCCACTGAAAACACGAGATTCCAAAAGAAAAGAAATACTAACTTGATACCAAATGAACATGCAAAAAATAAGACGAACGTAATCGAATCAAAACCAACATAAAATGAGAAATAGAAACACAACCCTTTTTATTGATATGATTCCAGATTTGGTTACAATCTCTCTCCTTCCCCTTTAAGGGTTAGGAGGATTAGCATGTTTCGGTTACAATCATCTTTAGTAGTCCTCCTTCTGCCTGCCCACATGTAGAATGGGTGGGCCAAGATGTCGTCGCCGCTTGCGTTGATGAGTCCTTGATCTTTATCGCTTCTCCTGCATCCAAAGAAACAACAAAAAGAGTCAGTAGCACCTGCATTAAGTTAAATCATCTGGTCTTTAAAACTAACAGAACATGCATTTAGAAGATGATCAAAATAGCAGGTTAGAATTTGTCTCGGGTCGGAACGAGTTGGACTGTGATAAATTAGAATTTTTCCCAGGCAGGGACGAATTTGACTATGTCAATTTGGGATTTGTCTCGGGCAGGGATGAATTTTCCTGTGTTCATTTAGGATTCGTCCCAGGCAAGGACAGATTTGACTGCCCAAAAATAGAGCAGGAGGACCCACGAAGTATCTCGTCTCTGACGCTCTTGGTGGCAGTAACAGTCACTAAAAGGAGGTGTTCTGAGGAAACCCAGAAGGTCAGGTTTCCCGGGTTTACCTTCAATCACCAGGAGTGGGAGGAAACAACTTCCATGTTAGTGAGAACAGAAGGAAATAAAACACAGTGAAGACATGCTTGAAATCAAAATCATGAAACTATAACGTAAAAGAAATAATAGCAAAAATTTCAGTGTTGTCGGCAAATAGATGAATCCAGGAGTCCGGATTAATATTCTTCATAAACACACGATGACCTCCCTTGCAGAAGAGATCACGGATGTGGAAGAAAAGAGTCGAAGGCAGTCGTCTGGTGGCAAATCGACAGGGCTCCACTGCTCCAAATATTTCTTCTTCATTCCTCTTTCGGTGAGGGAACCCTGTAATTTATAGAGTTTCTAGGGTACCAATAGGTATGGGCATGCAGGGATGCCAGTTAGTGTTTACGCATGGGAGAGGAGATTCCTCTGGCCTGGTCTCCCATGCTTGTCTGGCCTACTCCTGTGACAGTCTGCTGTCTGCCCACTAGCGTGCATGCAAGGCCAGGAACAGTCAGTGATTGTCACTACCGCGCATGCCATGATTTTTATTTTTGTCTGTTGAACCTAGAATTTGTCCCACCCTGGGATGAATTGGGATTCGTCCCACCAAGGAATGAATTCGAGTTTGCATTTCGTGTCGGGATGAGACAAATTTGAAGCAGAGAGTCTAGAGGTGCCAAATTACTTTTCTGACCTTCCAAAACTGCTGTGTAAATAGCTAGGACCACTGTTTGACCTCTAAGGGCTGCCCTGAAGGCCCATTTTATTGATATGATTCCATATTCGGTTACAATATCTCTCCTTCCCCTTTAAGGGTTAGGAGGATTAGCATGTTTCAGTTACAATCGTCTTTAGTAGTCCTCCTTTTGCGTGCCCACATGTAGAATGGGTGGGCCAAGATGTCATCGCCGCTTGCGTTGATGAGTCCTCGATCTTTACCTCTTCTCCTACATCCAAAGAAATGACAAAAAGATTCAGTAGCACCTGCATTAAGATAAAGCATCCGGTCTTTAAAACTAACAGAACATGCATACAAAAGATGATCAAAATAGCAGGTTAGAATTCGTCCCGGGTTGAAACGAGTTGGACTGTGATAAATTAGAATTCATCCCAGGCAGGGACAAATTTGACTGTGTCAATTTGGGATTCGTCCCGGGCAGGGACGAATTTTCTTGTGTCATTTAGGATTCATCCCAGGCAGGGAAAGATTCGGCTACCCGAAAACAGAGCGGGACGACCTACGAAGTATCTCGTCTTCAACACTCCTGGTGGTAGTAACAATCACTAAAAGGAGGTGTTCTGAGGAAACCCAGAAGGTCAGGTTGCTCGAGTTCAGCTTCAATCACCGGGAGTGGGAGGAAACAACTTCCATGTTAGTGAGAACAGAAGGAAATAAAACACAGTGAAGACATGCTTGAAATCAAAATCATGAAACTATAATGTAAAAGAAATAATAGCAAAACGTTCAGTGTTGTCGACAAATAGATGAATCCAGGAGTCTGGATTCATATTCTTCATAAACACCCGATGACCTCCCTTGCAGAAGAGATCACGGATGTGGAAGAAAAGAGTCGAAGGCAGTTGTCTGGTGGCAAATCGGTAGGGCTTCGCTGCTCCAAATATTTCTTCTTTGTGTGTCCTTTTTTGTTGAGGGAACCCTATGATTTATAGAGTTTCTAGGGTACCAATAGGTATGGGCATGCAGGGATTCCCGTTAGTGTTTACGCGTGGGAGAGGAGATTCCTCTGGCCTGGTCTCCCATGCTTGTTTGGACTTCTTCATTGACAGTCTGTTGTCTGCCCACTTGTGTGCATGCGAGGCAAGGAACAGTCAGTGACTATTACTACCGCACATGCCACGATTTTTATTTTTGTCTGTTGAACCTGGAATTCGTCCCACCCTGGGACAAATTGGCATTCGTCCCACCCAGGGATGAATTCAAGTTTGCATTTCGTCTCGGGGTGATACAAATTTGAAGCAGAGTGTCTGGAGGTGCCAAATTACCTTCTGACCTTCCAAAACTACTGTGTAAGTGGCTAGGACCACTGTTTGACCTCTGACGACTGCCTTGAAGGCTGTAGGTGTCAATGCGATCAATGTTTGTAGTCACATAATCATATTGGTGTTGTTTTGGTGTCTACAGATAGGTCATAGTATTTAGCAAATAGCATAATATTAAACATCCCCAAACAAGATCACAAAGAAAAATCTATAGTTTAAAAAATGGGGAAAAAGCTACCTTAACTACAATTTGAAGAGCTTTATATATTAAATCATGAATCTAATGGCCATAGGGAAATTCACTTATGTATTCAAAAATAAAATGATTAGTATCTCAAGATGTTTTTCTTTTTGTCCATGTAGATTATCTTATTGAAGATAATGCAAAATACATCAATTCAAATGAGATTACCTCTTATGCTATATTTATTTCTACTCCCAATAACATATTCACTACCAAAGGTATCCATTTATTATTTTTTGTCTCTCCTTGTCCATTGCTCTTTGTATAAAATTTTACAATAGCCCCCATTGACATTTTATGGGCTTGGACCATGGAAGTGATTCTTTAAAAACAACACCAAGTATATAATAAGTATGGGTAACTAGGATCTTATAATGCTTTCTAAATGCAATACCCCATGTTAATGGTTTAGAAAATGGATGAACTTCATTTTATATATCTAGTAATGTTAATTGAAAATTTTGATACTAGATTTATAAATTACATATTGAGAAGGTTTTAGGTTTTCATGAATGGATCAACCAAGCTAAACATTTATGTGGTAATTTTCTCATAAAGTAGAAACTATTTGTATAGAGAACATAAAACTTATAGCTAGTTAAAATAGGCATAAAAGTGGTTGGGCTTGTCATGATGAATGATATAGTTACCTAATTATTTTTAGTTTAATTTTTCATTTATGAATAGTTTTATTTGTATGTTTATCAATATATATATATATTCTATTATATAATGTATAGTTATGATGTGTTTAATGTTTAAGGGTGTGATCATTCTTTTTTAATGCATAATTAACCTATGATTTTGATTGTTAGCATTATTCATAAGACTTATGTTCTTAGGATTTAACTATTGACTATCAAGAAATAAATTTTATGTTTCAAATGCATCTTGTCTATATATATTACATGAGTTGAACTGCTTGACATATTATTATTTGGATATTATGAAATAATGATTAAACACTTTTGGACTCTCCTTTTATGATTGGTCATACACCTTATCATGATCACAAAGATTTTAAAAATGTTTAATCACATAACATCTATTAAAATTAGATAAAATATATATAAATAATTAATATTATAAAACATTCACATTAAAAAAAATAGATATGAAGGAAATAATAAACTTTTTATAATGGATAAAGTCTTAAAGCTTTGATGGACTGAAATTTTTTATTTGTAATCTAATGAAAATATAAAACATTCTAGTTAATAAAATAACATATAGTAAACGTCATTTCTAGACTATATAAATACATTTATTCCTTTTTAATTGTGCATTCAAATATTAACTATACTTTCTAATTAAAATTAAATAATTTAATGAATTCATTTATTTCTTACACAAAAAACTAACCCTTTTTTAATTGAAAAGTCAAGACTAACCCTTTTTTAATTGCAGAGTCAACAAAGTCATCACAATCGGCTTTCATTAATATTAGACATTGAAAAAAAATGCTTTTAAATTTCATTATAAATCTAAAAAGCTACCTTAACTACAATTTGAAGAGCTTTATATATGCAATCATGAATCTAATGGCCATAGGGAAATTCACTTATGTATTCAAAAATAAAAATTTTAGTATCTAAATATGTTTTTCTTTTTGTCCTTGTAGATTATCTTATTGAAGATAATGCAAAATACATCAATTCAAATGAGATTACCTCTTATTCTATATTTATTTCTACTCCCAATAACATATTCACTACCAAAGGTATCCACTTATTCTTTTTGGTCTCTCCTTGTCCATTGCTCTTTGTATAAACTTTTACAATAGCCCCCATTGACATGTTGTGGGCTTGGACCACGGAAGTGATTCTTTAAAAACAACACCAAGTATAGAATAAGTATGGATAACTAGGATCTTATAATGCTTTTTAAATGCAATACTCCATGTTAATGGTTTAGAAAATGGATGAACTTCATTTTATATATCTAGTAATGTTAATTGAAAATTTTAATGCTAGATTTATAAATTACATATTGAAAAGGTTTTAGGATTTCATGAATGGATCAACCAAGCTAAACATTTATGTGGTAATTTTCTCATAAAGTAGAAACTATTTGTATAGAGAACATAAAACTTATAGCTAGTTAAAATAGGCATAAAAGTGATTGGGCTTGTAATGATGAATGATATAGTTACCTAATTATTTTTAGTTTAATTTTTCATTTATGAATAGTTTTATTTGTATGTTTATCAAGAAATATATATAGATACGAGCAAAAAAAAATAGCTTTTTATCGATTGTCTATTGTGATGGTCCAACCATATTTCTAAGAAGAAGGGCAATAATATGTAAGATATCATTTATCTAAAATTCCAATGAGATCCATGAAATCTGAACCCACATTGGAACTCGCAATGGCCTCTCCTCTAATAGGTTGAAACCCACATGCCAGGGTTTAAGAAAGAGTTCATCTTGGTTAAAAAAATATGGACCCCATTTAAATGCTTTGTTACGGTTCGAAAGACGAGAAAACCACCATAAAATAGCTATTCGCACTCAACATCACCTCCACGCCACCTTCAAGGTTCCAAGTCTTCCTAACCCAAGCCTCCACAAAGGGAAGAGAAATTTGTATGCTCATAAATTTACCAATAAGTGCATGTTTGGTTAAATAATCCACATATTCTACCACCAAGTCTGGTTGAACCACAAGATCCATCCTAGCTTCACATCATTCCAAACATCCATTGTTATTTAATAAAATATTCTTGATATGCAATGGGAAATCATGTTCCTTCCAATAATTTTTAGATAAAAAAACATCACTAGCATGCACGCTCTATGATGACCCTGACATCATCATGATATTCATCCAATTGTCCAGACCTCCTCCAAAAACTGTTGCCATCCCTACAGAGCAGTTTTTCCTCATCAAACCCTAGTAGAGTAGTTTTTCCTCATAAAACCCTAGCAAAGCAATTTCTCCTCACCTTCGTATTACCAATTTTGATCTCATTATAGATATCAAATTCAATTTGAATATTTTCTTTAATACATTTCCTGATCAATAGAATGAAATGACTATCCAAGGATGTTGCATATCCTAATCATACCATCACTATGACCAACAATATACCACCAAGGTAAACAATTGAGTTGGTTAGAGAGACAAATGTTAAGTTTAAATGGTATCTAAGTAGTGCATCTTCAACTTGTAAAGACGTGTTATACCACATCCATTGTATCTTTTTATTTAACTTATACCATAAATATGATGTAATAGTACATGAAATTAAAAACTTAGTTGCACTAGAAAATTTCTTTATAAAATACAAGAAAGAAAAATATAAATAATACAATCTATAGATAGAATAATTTCCTAGTGTGTATATAAATAATATATATTTTCATCCATATCAATCGGAATGTAAGCTATCTCTTTGGAGTTATAAAAAAAATTACACTTGAAAGAGACTCCCCAATCATCTATGTAAGGATCCAGACCATTTCATAGATTGAAGAAATACTTCTTAGTTTATCTTCCAATAACTAGGGCTACATTGATTTTGATAAAAAAAAATGCTAGAATTACTTTGCCATGTCAACTATTGTAATTAGTAATATAAAATTATAGGAAAAATATATTACAAAATCTTGCTACTATGTAGTTTATTTTTCTTGTTGAAGTCTTTATGAGTGATAAAGAAAGATGTGGATTTTGTTGTAGTATCTACACATGCTCTAATACGTATTACAAATGGTGAATGAAAGTCACATACTATTGATCAATATATTATTTTCTCTTTTACTGCAAATAATGAACCTAATTAATTTTCTACTAGCCTATGTCCTTGCTATTTTTTATACACATGTTGTGAATTGGTGGAAATAAAACCAATAATAACAAGGAAAAATAAAATATTTTTTATGTATAAATACCTATTTAGTAAAGTCTCAAAGGAGGATTAAGACGACAATACCACTCCAAAGCACAACCATGACATATAAAATATATAAAGACCATATTCAAAAGTTGTTATGGAATGAAAAAAATTGGAACCCAGAAAAAAATTGTAGAGGAGCTATTAGGACTACTAGATAGGTCATAGTATTTAGAAAATAGCATAATATTAAACATCCCCAAAAAAGATCACAAATAAAAATCTATAGTTTAAAAAATGGGGAAAAAGCTACCTTAACTACAATTTGAAGAGCTTTATATATGCAATCATGAATCTAATGGCCATAGGGAAATTCACTTATGTATTCAAAAATAAAATGTTTAGTATCTAAAGATGTTTTTCTTTTTGTCCTTGTAGATTATCTTATTGAATATAATGCAAAATACATCAATTCAAATGAGATTACCTCTTATGCTATATTTATTTCTGCTCCCAATAACATATTCACTACCAAAGGTATCCACTTATTATTTTTGGTCTCTCCTTGTCCATTGCTCTTTGTATAAACTTTTACAATAGCCCCCATTGACATTTTGTGGGCTTGGACCATGGAAGTGATTCTTTAAAAACAACACCAAGTATAGAATAAGTATGGGTAACTAGGATCTTATAATGCTTTCTAAATGCAATACTCCATGTTAATGGTTTAGAAAATGGATGAACTTCATTTTATATATCTAGTAATGTTAATTGAAAATTTTAATACTAGATTTATAAATTACATATTGAGAAGGTTTTAGGATTTCATGAATGGATCAACCAAGCTAAACATTTATGTGGTAATTTTCTCATAAAGTAGAAACTATTTGTATAGAGAACATAAAACTTATAGCTAGTTAAAATAGGCATAAAAGTGGTTGGGCTTGTCATGATGAATGATATAGTTACCTAATTATTTTTAGTTTAATTTTTCATTTATGAATAGTTTTATTTGTATGTTTATAAATATATATATATATATATATATATATATATATATATATATATATATATATATATATATATATATATTCTATTATATAATGTATAGTTATGATGTGTTTAATGTTTAAGGGTGTGATCATTCTTTTTGAATGCATAATTAACCTATGATTTTGATTCTTAGCATTATTCATAAGACTTATATTCTTAGGCTTTAACTATTGACTATCAAGAAATAAATTTTATGTTTCAAATGCATCTTGTCTATATATATTACATGAGTTGAACTTCTTGACATGTTATTATTTGGATATTATGAAATAATGTTTAAACGCTTCTGGACTCTCCTTTTATGAATGGTCATACACCTTATCATGATCACAAAGATTTAAAAAATGTTTAATCACAAAACATCCATTAAAATTAGATTAAAAAATATATAAATAATTAATATTATAAAACATTCACATTAAAAAATAATAGATATGAAGGAAATAATAAACTTGTTATAATGGATAAAGTCTTAAAGTTTTGATGGATAAAGTCTTAAAGCTTTGATGAACAATTTCTTCATATAATTGCACACTTATAGTCAAGGTTGAATACAATGGAAGAAACGATGGACAATTATTGGTCTTAGTTGTAATTTAAGGTCATATTGAATCATTTATAACATTTATGAAATCTCTCCAAGCATCAAATAGATGTGTGTCATTTGAAGAATGGGTAAACATCCTTCAACATTACGAAGTGGAGAATCAATTGAGAGATGAGTTGTCCAATAATGCCCTTATCTACATAAATAAAATTTAGAAATATTCGAATGGTCCTTCTACCCCATCTTCATCATAAAATCAATATTAATGAAGGAGGAGGTATTGTCATATTTTTGAGACAAAAATACATAATACAAGATTTCGTAAATATAATTCATAAGCTCAAACAAATAAATTTTGAATATCTCCTCAAGATAATCAATAGTCTCAACAAGGAAAATAAGGACAAGGTCAATATCAAGGAGGGCAATCTTAATAAATTGCATAGCAACAAGGGTATGTTTCTTAGGGTGAATTACAACTAGATTGTGGAGAAGAGTGTGAAATATCACATAAGGTCCTCATGAGCAAGGAGTTTTTAAAAACAATAAATAAAGGAGATAGTAAACAAGCCAAGAAACAAGGTGAAGGTCAAAAGTGTATTTCATCAAAATATAGTAAATATTACGAGTTTTCAAAACTAAGGTGTTATTTACAAATAATACTTAGAAACATTGGTGAAGGATACTTTTGAAAAAGGTGTGATAATCTCTATTGGTACAGTGATAAGAATGTGCATGACACTATTCACCCTTGATATCCTTGAAGTGCATTGCAAAATACAAATTGAAATAATTGAAAAATTGAAGGATAAGCCTATGATGAGTGATGCTTTTTATTAAACAAGTAGCATTATTTAACGAATAAATATCATTTGAGATATAGGTGATATAAGTCCCATGATGGTTAATATGTTTTTTGATAAATGTGATCTCATCGAAAAGAAATATATAGCTTATAATACAAGTGAGTTGAATATTGTTGATGAAATAAAATATTGTGTAGAAGATGGTTATATTGGCCATGATAAAGACCATATTATTAGATTTGATTGCGATCGTGATTGTATTGCTAGATATTATAGTGATAATTTAAATTTTGTTGAAGGTCATTTTCATGAAAACATCTTTGGGTATATCCTTTATGATAATGATAGAAATCAAAGCGATGATGAATAATTTGGATGTTTTAAAATGAATACCAAATGTACTAGCTAAAAATTAATGATAAAATTGAGGTACAATGGTATATGGTTGGGAAGATATAGTGAATGTTTGAAATTACCTATAATACCATGTATAAGGCCAAAGAATGAATGCTTTAGTTATGATAGTCCAATAGGAAGTGGTGAGATCAAATTTATGACATGTATAAATAACACAAAGTTTGTGAAGAATGAATCATATGCATAACTCCCAAAGGTGGGTTGTTGTAGTCATTATGGAATATCTAGACATGTGACAACTAGTTAGTGGAACATGCATTCTTGTAAAATTTATGGAGGTAAAAATAACTATTAAAGAAATTGTTGGTATAAAAATAAAGTGATTAATAAAATATAGATAAAAAATGGATGAATATGTTAGAATGGGATAAAACAAAAGAGATGTTAAATAGATTTTATAGAAGGAGACAAATTTTATTGAATGTGAAGAATACAAATAAATAATTTTAGCATCAAAATAATATGACCCAAGCAATGCTTGGAAGACCCATGGTGACAAAATCTATAGTATAATATTATGTGGAAAATTTTGAAGATTTGAAATATTCCAAAGATATAATCTAGTGGTTATTTCCTAGAAGTGGTGACCTAAAGGTAGATCTACAGGTTTTTCCATAGATAATGATGACCTAGAGGTGAACCAAAGATAAAGGATGTAGAGATGATCCAAAGGTAATGATGACCAAGAGGAAACCCAAAGGTAAAGGACCCAAAGGTAACAATGATCCAAAGGCAAGGGCGTAGAGTCGATCTAATGGCAATGATTACCCTAAGGAAGAGACCCAAAGGTAAACCTAGTGACTAACCAAAGAGGTAAATCTTGTGGAGATTACTTAGAGCCAAAAAAGCAAGAGATAAGGTGTAGTTCTAGTATATTGCAATCATTAGGGGTAATGATCTTTATAATAAATAATTTAATAAGGAGGTTGTTAGATTTTATTACATTATTTGTTAAGTACATGTCATTATTACACTATGTAAAACTTATGGGATGAGTGATGATGTCACATTATGCAATGTTGGATAGTCATATGTCTCATAAAATAATTGAGAAGATGAAAAGACATGTTGAAGGTGAAAAACAAAAGGTCTCTCAAATCAAAGAGGGGCCATATTGATTTATTAATTTTTATGTTGTATGTAAGCCCAGGCTAGCATATTCATATGACAAATGTGTGGAGGAATACCATAAAATATTATGATGAAAAATATGTGTTTAATTTATTGATTGTTCATAATATTTTATTTTAAATATCTTTATTCTCCCATTTTTGTTGATGAATTCTCTATGATATCTCATTCAATAACCTTATTACAAAAAAAATAAAAAAGATTGTTTGGATAGGATAGATTGATAAGGAATTTCATTTATTAAGGAAAAATATAACAAAAGATCCAACACTTAAAAAACCTGATCTAATAAATAATTTAGAGTAATCATTTATAAAAAAAAGTCTTCATCTAACATATTAATCAAAAGGGATAAATGAATACTACCCTCATTTTAATTAAAAAAATTAAAATCATTTCTACTAGCTATTTGAAGTAATTGCATAAGATGTATCCTACTACACTTAACTTGTATAAAATAATCATATTGCAATGGAAACATAAAATAAATTTCTTAGGTGAATACATATGTTTTGTTAAGGTGAGTTCACACACATTTTAGATATCACAATGACCTTCATTCTTCTTTGTCATCACTGGAATGTTTAGTACTAAGGGTTGCATATCTATTTATTAAAAAAACACCGTGTTGTAATGAAGGGGGTCAATGTTGTAATGTTGTATTGTCAACGACAGTTTTACACAATATTATTGAGAATAAACATCCATTATACCATAATCACTTCAATATCTTTTAAGTCATTGAGAATATATTTTGACTGAAGAAGGAAGGAGACCACTTTCCTTTCTTAATCTAATGTATCCTACTATTAAAGGAAATTATAGAAGGTATGTCGGTAGAGGACTTAAAAACGTAAGGGTTGATAATATTCTTCTAGAGTTCTTAATATACTCACATGACTTAAGCACGGTTCTATGTCCAACACTGCAAGATGTTCATCTTAATGTTGTTATTTTAATGCATACAAAAGAGACTAAGAAAAAGCAAAAAATATACATATAAAAAACTGACTTGACGTAGTAATGATGTTTTTGTTGATACGACCTTTTGAACTCCCATGAAAAAGTTGGATGGATGCAATTATTTATCAGCATAATTGTTTATTTTAACGTTCTCTTCATTGTTGAAATCTCTCTTTAACCATGTGAAAATTAGTTCATATAAAAGAAATTTAGTTCATATATAGTTGGGAATATAACATTAAGAGAGATGAGCAAGTTGATCTCTTTAACTATGTGAAAATTTGGTTAAGTTTGAAATATAGCGTTAGGAAGAGGAACAAACAGTTAAACACCCGGTCCTTGAAATTACAAATTATCACCTTAAATTATAACCATTTCATAAAACAGGTTTTCATATTATTAACTTACATATAAACTTTTTAGCAAGCGTATCTTCGAACAGAAGAATCTGAGTGATTTAACCATAACACGCCTAAAACATTATCCACTAATCCACTATCTTCCAGACTATTGTCAATTATAAGGAACCTGAGACCAAGAAAAACATTGTAGAGCCCAAGAACCTCAACGAAAATCCTTCGTCGAAAGCGAACTTGGCGACGGTCCTACCGAAGGCACGAAGCAATATATAAAAATAATTAATGATTAAAAAAAGTTTAATCACAAAACATCTATTAAAATTAGATAAAAAATATATAAATAATTAATATTGGAATTGGTGGAAATAAACATCTAAAAATATATAAATAAAAAAGTTTAATCACAAAACATCTATTTTTTACACATGTTGTGAATTGGTGGAAATAAAACCAATAATAACAAGGAAAAATAAAATACTTTTGATGTATAAATACCTATTCAGTAAAGTCTCAAAGGAGGATTAAGACCACAATACCACTCCAAAGCACAACCATGACATATAAAAGATATAAAGACCATATTCAAAAGTTGTTACGGAATGAAAAAAATTGGAACCCAAAAATTATTGTAGAGGAGCTATTAGGACTACTATATAGGTCATAGTATTTAGAAAATAGCATAATATTAAACATCTCCAAAAAAATATCACAAACAAAAATCTATAGTTTAAAAAAAAAAGAAAAAAGCTACCTTAACTACAATTTGAAGAGCTTTATATATGCAATCATGAATCTAATGGCCATAGGGAAATTTACTTATGTATTCAAAAATAAAATGTTTAATATCTAAAGATGTTTTTCTTTTTTTCCTTGTAGATTATCTTATTGAAGATAATGCAAACTACATCAATTCAAATGAGATTACCTCTTATGCTATATTTATTTTTACTCCCAATAACATATTCACTACCAAAGGTATCCACTTATTCTTTTTGGTCTCTCCTTGTCCATTGCTCTTTGTATAAACTTTTACAATAGCCCCCATTGACATGTTGTGGGCTTGGACCACGGAAGTGATTCTTTAAAAACAACACCAAGTATAGAATAAGTATGGATAACTAGGATCTTATAATGCTTTTTAAATGCAATACTCCATGTTAATGGTTTAGAAAATGGATGAACTTCATTTTATATATCTAGTAATGTTAATTGAAAATTTTAATGCTAGATTTATACATTACATATTGAAAAGGTTTTAGGATTTCATGAATGGATCAACCAAGCTAAACATTTATGTGGTAATTTTCTCATAAAGTAGAAACTATTTGTATAGAGAACATAAAACTTATAGCTAGTTAAAATAGGCATAAAAGTGATTGGGCTTGTAATGATGAATGATATAGTTACCTAATTATTTTTAGTTTAATTTTTCATTTATGAATAGTTTTATTTGTATGTTTATAAAGAAATATATATATATATATATATATATATATATATATATATATATATATATATATATATATATAATGTATAGTTATGATGTGTTTAATGTTTAAGGGTGTGATCATTCTTTTTGAATGCATAATTAACCTATGATTTTGATTCTTAGCATTATTCATAAGACTTATGTTCTTAGGATTTAACTATTGACTATCAAGAAATAAATTTTATGTTTCAAATGCATCTTATCTATATATATTACATGATTTGGACTGCTTGACATATTATTATGTGGAGATTATGAAATAATGTTTAAACACTTTTGAAATCTCTTTTTATGATTGGTCATACACCTTATCATGATCACAAAGATTAAAAAAATGTTTAATCACAAAACATCTATTAAAATTAGATAAAAAATATATAAATAATTAATATTATAAAACATTCACATTACAAAATAATAGATAATCCGCTCATGTAGAGGAGTTGGAGAGCAAGTGGGTAGTTAAAACTCTCCAGTTATCGAGAGGCCCAAGTTCAAATCTCTTCCCTCACATGTTGTGGATATGTTGTATATAAAAGGTTCCTCATCAAAAATAAAAATAAAAAAAATAATAGATAGGAAGGAAATAATAAACTTATTATAATGGATGAAATCTTAAAGCTTTGATGGATTGAAATTTTGTATTTGTAATCTAATGTAAATATAAAACATTCTAGTTAATAAAATAACATATAATAAACGTCATCTCTAGACTATATAAATACATTTATTCCTTTTTAATTGCGCATTCAAAAATTAACTATACTTTCTAATTAAAATTAAATAATTTAATGAATTCATTTATTTCTTGCACAAAAAAAACTAACCCTTTTTTAATTGAAAAGTCAAGACTAACCCGTTTTTAATTGAAGAGTCAACAAAGTCATCACAATCGGCTTTCATTAATATTAGACATTGAAAAAAAACGCTTTTAAATTTCATTATAAATCTAAATAGCTCTTTCTTTCTCACTAATTAAATTAAAAAAATTATATATTAAAATTTTATAATATTTAATTTTTTTTAATTATATATTAATTATTAAAAAACTTATAATATTTAAATTTCTTTAATTATAAAATAATTATAAATAACCTTACAAAATTATAAAAATATAAAAATTATGTTCATTAAATTATAATAATTTGAGAAATATTTATTTATATACGCCCTTTAAAGGGTTTTATAACTTAATATTGCTCGAAGGGCTTTAATGTTCGTCTTTTCTGAGACAAGGGACTTATGAATTCAAGTTGGTTTTCAAAACTTTAGGCAAAAATAAATAAAGGCAGTCTTTTGTCCAAAAAGTTGGATAGGGTTCTGCATGTTCTCTGCAATGCTATTCCCTGCATGTTCTGCCTCAAGCATCCTACATCTTGCATGTCAATCATCTTGAAGCTGGTTTTCTCTGAGTTCACCTCTTGCATTTTCGCCGCCTAGGGCGGTAGTCCACCCTCTTCTAATGGCCGCCAACGCTCCCTCTCCCACCTCCCTTGAGCTTACAGTGGTTGGAGATCATAATGGCGCCCAACAAGCATCCCAGGAAGTTCTTGCTCAAGGTCAAACTCCAGGTAAAAATTATCGGCCCACTGCTTGTATTCTTGTGAATGAATTTGTTGATTCCTATCAATGGTTTGAGAATCATACCCTAATAGGATATTTTCTGGGTCGAATTCCTAATGACACTTGTTGCGGTCTTGGGTAAGTCAAGTTTGGCATCCTCATGGTGTTAAGATTGATTCTGTGTCCAATCTCACCAAAGGGTATTTCCTTTTCCAAATTTCTGATCCTGCTCATGCTCAGAAGGTGCTCAATCGGGGTCCTTGGACTGTTCGAAACTCTTTGTTAATTCTGCAAGCCTATAACAGAGATTCTTATGTTGCTGAGGAGGGAGCCTCAGATGTTCCAGTTTGGATTGAATTTCTTGGCCTTCCCATTCCTTTATGGAAGCATCTGCGTACCATAGCAGAGAACATCAGCACATTTGTTTGTTTTGAGCCTGACAAGTGGTTTAAGGCCCGTCCCACCAAGCGAGTATGTGTCAAGGTTGATCTTACTCAAGATATTGATGAAGAGATCGATATTCATATTGGGGATAATACTATTACTCAGAGGATTGTGTACATAAATCTCCCAAATACCTGTTATAGGTGTCAATCCTCTCAACATAAAATTCGTGCATGCCCGCTTATGGCTGGTCAGTTCCAGAATAAATCTACTTCTCCCTCTGTTGATCCATCTACCTCTGCAACCATGGGTAACCCTAGCCCTTTTGGTACCAGTGGTGATGCGGACTGGCATGTGGTTTCTAATTGTCGCAATCGTCATCCCCCGTAACAACCCCACCAACAACGCTCACAGCCACCCCCTCCACCACCCCGTCAGCAACCCCAACAGCCACCCCATCCACAACCCCGTCCTCAACCCCCACAGCCACCCCATCCACAACCCCGTCCTCAACCCCAACAGTCGTCTACTCCTCTCCCTTCTCATTCTGATGATGTTTCTACTCAGCAGGATTTTGTTGGTACCACTGTTCTTTCTCCAAGATCAGCAGAAGAGTTTAATCGTGCTAACATTCGGTGGTCCCGTAGCCTGAGAAGACGTTTGTTTGATGCTCCTTCTGAGAAATGATGTGTGATTGATGGGCCCCTGCAGGTTGCTATTTTTGATGATGATAATCCTTTTGAGTCCCTCAAAGCATTGGAGGATTCATCAGTACTCATGAAATGATATTTTTTTCTTGGAATGTTCGAGGGCTGACGGACCCAGTCCAAAAATATATGGTCCGGGATGTGATTGATAATGCTGCTCATATCTATGGTACATTTGACTTTGTCTATTTGCAAGAAGTTAAGATCAATGATTTCCTATTAGATTGTACCTGCAATTTTCTTTGGCCGCGTGGTCCATTTTTTTACACAAATCATGAACCTGGAAAAGGTGGTGCTGTAGTTTTCATTTCCCCCAATTGGCACTCACATGTGGTGTCTTGGGGAGTTGACCCTTCTAATCAAGTTGTTTGGGTGTTGCTAGAATTGGCTGGGAAACCATTTGGCATTATTAATGTTTATGCCTCTAATAATGCTTCAGAGCGATGTGCTTTATGGTGGTGGCTTGCTTTCTCTCTACCTTTTGCTACTTGGGTTATGTGTGGGGATTTTAATATGGTTGAAAAACCATCTAATAAGCTGAGTCGAACCCCTATGCGTTGGTGTGTCGGAGAACGAGAGGCTTGGTATTTTATGAAAAGTAAACTTAGTCTATATGATCCTAACTTTGGGTGTTCTCCAGATGCTTTCTCCAATTCTCAATGGTATACTTGGTCTAATTTTCAAGTTGATGATGCTAGGGTGTTGAAAAGATTGGATCGTGCCATGCTTTTAGAGAGTTCTAGTTTTCACTTTACCCGACTTTCTCTTGGTCACCCCTTTGTCATGACCCTGCCAGCTACCACTCTTTCTGATCATGCTCCAATTTTATTTGCTATCACCCAAGATCAAGCTCCTGCTAGGTTTTTTTCCTCTCAGTTTTATTTTAATACTTCCTTTCTATAGCATGTCTCCATGAAAGCTCATATCCATAGAATTTGGAATGTTGTTCCTCGACCCTCCGGCACGGTAGGTCGGATTCGATGGTGGAATGATGCTATCTCTCGTACTACTATTGTTCTTCGCATCCTTGGCAAGGATGTGGCTAAAAGAAGGAGGAAAGCAAATTCAGTTTTAAAGAATGAGTTAATCAAAGCTACTTTTCGTCTGCAAGCTAATCCTTTCAACTCTGCATACCAGGCACATGCTGCTACTCTTCGGCATGAAATTCATAAGGCGAGTTGTATGAATCTAGAGGTGCTCAACTCAGAGCACGAATGAATTGGCTTGCAATTGGTGATAGGGTTTCTAAGGAGTTCTTCAAGCGCCTTCGGCCCCCTATTCATTCCACACGCTTTCAAGCCATTCAATCCGAGGGAATCAGGTTCACTAATTTACTCGATATAATTCATACTTTTGTGTTACACTATCAAAAAGTTTTTGCTTCTCACCTCTCACCTCTGCGAGAAAAAAGCTCTTGATTATTGTTGTGCGATTGTTCCTCAAAAGCTCTCAATGGATCATCGAGATTGTTGTGATGCACCTTTAACCCCGGAAGATTTGAAGAATGCCCCTGTCTCACATGGCTAATGATAAGGCTCCTGGTATTGATGGTTTCCCTTGTGAATTTTATAAAGAATTTTGGGATATGCTTGGTTCTGATCTGTTACATGTCTATCAAGAAGCTATGATATCTGGGTCTTTAGGACACCTCATCAATAAAGGAAATATCAAATTTATCCCCAAGCTTGGAGACCCAGAACTTATAACCAACTGGCGCCCTATTACCTTACTAAATGTAAGTTACAAGATCATTGCTAAGGCTTTAGCCTTAAAACTTTAGCCTATTTTACCTCTTCTCATCCGACCAGAGCAAACAGGGTTTGTTAAGGGCAGGTATATCTTGGACAATGTGCTTGTTGTCTGGGAAGGCATGGAATGGGCTAGAACTTCTGGACAGGATACTCTGTTTATCAAACTTGACTTTGAAAAAGCCTATGATCGTATTGAATGGAATTTCATTATTTCCCTCCTCCAGGCTCTTGGCTTTGGCCCCTATTTTGTGCAATCTATTAAAATGTTATTCTGTGATGCTTCTGTAGTCCTCACAATGAATGGCCAACACTCGCCGGTATTCAACTGGCTCGCTCTATCCGACAGGGTTGCCCATTAGCCCCTTCCCTCGTTTATTCTAGTCGCTAAAGCATTTGGCTACCTTTTAGCCCATCAAACTTCACAAGGAATTATTAAAGGTATTTCTTTACCTCGCTTCCTCTCTTCAAATGGTAAATGGCCATTTTGCCGATGATTCTTTTTTGACATTACATGAAGATGAGCAGTTAGTAACTGCAGCTTTACAATGCCTTGAGACTTTTTGTTTAGCATCTGGTTCTAACATTCAGTGGAAGAAAACATCTTGTTATAGACAAGCTCACACGCCACTTCCTGAGTGGTTAGCTTCTTACTCTTGGCATTGGATCCAACCAGGAGAATTATTCAAATTCTTGGGTATTCCTTTTGCCTTCCAGGCTTCTCCTGCTCAACTTTGGAATATGGTTGTCCAAAAAATTGAGAAGAAGTTGGGCTACTGGTCTACTAAAAAGCTTTCCTTGGCTGGTAAGTTTCAAGTTTGCTCTAAGGTGCTAGCTTCTACACATGTCTATTACTCTTCTTGTTGGGTCCCATCTAAAAATTGTTATCAAAAGCTGGACAAGCTCTTGCGGGATTTTCTTTGGGCTTCAAATAAACAAAAATAGGGGTTTCATAGAGTGGCATGGAATGTTTGTTGTCTTCCTAAAAAGGCAGGGGGTCTGGGTTTATTTAACTGTCATTTTCAAGGGTTTGCTTTATGTGCTAAATGGATTGTTAGGGCACTTCAGGGTGATGAATCTTGGAAAGTTCTTGTACGACACTGCATCTCTTCTAGCCTGCCCTTTGGGAGGAAAGGGTGGCAGGGCCTGACCTTACAAACCATTTTGACATCTCCAGCCCCATTTAAAATTACAGGTTCTTTTGTGATGCAAAGTATCCTGGAAGGCATGGGAAGCTTTCAAACCCGTGCTCCAATGGCAGTGGTAAAGATAAATCTATCGGAGCTTCTATATCCACTCTAAGTCCTTGGTGGTCTCCTGTAGTCACTTTAGAGGGCCTACCTTTGGCTCAAGTTCAATGGGTCAGAGCATTACGCTTCTTCAAAAAGGGTATTGTAACATTTTCAAATTTCTTTGATGCTCATACCAATCATTGGTATTCTTGGGACTCGCTTTTGCCGAATTTTGGTCTTAAGCCGGATGATCGAGCAACTTTTGATGTGGTTCTCGACAACACTCCTTTCTCTATTTGGCTACATTTTGGTAAGAAATTTCCACAACGATTGGTCATCCGATTGGTGTTGGCCTAATCATACTCCTCTCGGTGAAATATAAACCTTCTTTAGGGTATCATATGTTGTCCCCTCATTCTCCTCTCGGTTGATACTTTAAACCACCGTTGGGATCTAGTGTCTTCTCAATCTAGATGGAGCCTTCGCTTTTTTGTGGTTTGGCAGTCCTATCTTGAACCTAAGCATTATTTTTTTGCCTGGAGTTTATTACATCAAGGCCTTCCCCTTGGTCATAGGTTACAATATATGGGGGTTGCTAATTCTGTTTGTGCTTTTTGTAGAGGTCCTGACAATTTTGTTCATGTGTTTCGGGCTTGTCCAACAGCCAAAAATGCTTGGGATTGGATTCTTTCTTTTTTCAATTCCTTTTTCCTGGAGCAATGTTCTTGGGTTAATGCACTACTTGGGGATCCCCTAGATTTTTCTCTTCCCCTCAACGAAGTTTGGCATATTTTTCGTCTTAGTATTTTATACCATCTCTGGAAAACAAGAAATAATATTATCTTTGGGAGACAAGAGGCTTCTACCTCCTTCTCTGTTGCTGCTAGATATGCTCTCTTCTATGATTGTTGGTTACAGATCCTTACTCAGGTGGAGCTGCACTATCTTAGATCACTTCTGGATCATTGGGCTAATGCACCTTGCTCTGTTAGCCGACTTCCTTCCAACAACCATGTGTCCAGAACTCGTGGCTTCTCTCGCACAGGCTCACCTTTAGCTCGTTCTCGCAGTGGTCGAAGAGATCATTTATCTCGCTCCAACTTCTTAGCATCATTGGTCTCCACTGTAGTCCACTTCCGCACCTCTAGTGGATGGGATGTTCGCTTGATTGATCCAAGAATCGCCACGCTTGTCCCCTCGTTTTGTCTTCTTTTCTTTACTCAGTAACTGCATATAGTTGTCCCCATTTTGAGTTGATTCATGTGATCCTGTAATTTTTTTGGGTGTGTTCCACAGGGTGTGTTAATTCCACCCAACATTTTTGTAGTATGAAAGTGATTATTTCCAATTAATATAAGGTCCTTTCATTCAAAAAAAAAAAAAAACTTTAGGCAATTTTTAACAATAATATTTTAAATTTTTATTAAATCATAAATTTAAATATTAATTAAATTTTAAATAAAATATTTTAATTATATTGAAATATACGAAAAAGGTATTTAAAATTGTTCGATTATATTAATAACATAGCCTCGTCAAATAGACGGATTAAAAATCAGTCCAACTGTTAAACAACATACAAACACAGTTCTTGGCTCCCTGCAACAGTTGAAAACAATACTGGTCCTATATATATATATATATATTAACAGAAACGGTGGTATTGGAAGTATAGAGGAAAGAATCCACGGTGGTATAATAGGCAAATTAACTCGAGGAGTCACCTGCACTCAATTAACTACTGCTGCTGCGGCGTGCTTGCTTATTATTACTCTAATACTTAGATACTAGATAGCGGTCATCCCTCATCACTCATTCATCATGCTTCTTCGCCCAAGAAACGCTTTCTAACCTGTGTAGCGAATTCCAGCACTTTCTCAGACTGCGGAAGCGCCTTCTTCACGCTCTCCCTCTCCTTACATTTCTTCATCCACAGGACAATGCCGGGACACTTGTCCTCGAAAGGAATCGTGAAGTTCCCCAGCGTCTCGAACGTCTGAAACCACGAGATGAGGGGTGCAAACACAATGTCCACCAATCCAAATACATCTCCTCCAAAATAATATTTTCCATCGATCACGCCTTCCAATATCACTAGACTTTCCACAAGTTCGCGCTTCGCCTCTTCTTGTTTCTCCCCTTTGCTTCGGAATATGCGCCGCCCCGCATCGTAAACCTGAAAGACAATACGGAAAAGAAAATAATTTAAATCCAGGATCAAACGTGAAGGAGTACAGTAGCATGAGGAGGTGTTGTATCGTAATTACCTTCTTGTCCACGAAATCTGCCCAGAATCGTGCAAGCGCTCGGTCATATGGATGAGAGGGTAGAAAATGAGGAGCATTAGGAGAGGTCCATGCCTCGTCTATGTATTCCAGGGCAATGAGAGACTCCGCCACAGATCGGCCGTTGTGAACGAGAACGGGTACCTTCTTGTACACGGGATTCATCTCCAGCAAGAGTGGGCTCTTGTCTCTAGGATTTTGCTCCACGTACTCGTACTTGACACCTTTTTCTTCCAGCCCAATCAGGACTCTCATGCAGAAATGGCTCGACCATGCCGTCAGAACCATAACATCTTCTCCGCTTGCCATTTTACTGGTTATGGTTACTGGTCAGGAGAAGAGGATCCCTCTGGCTTCTTATAATGGTTGGTGTTAAGAGAAGAGCTGTTACTCTTCAGTAATAAATCATAGCATTGGCTTGGAGAACCTTCTATCGAGTCAAACTTGTTAGGCAGCTTGCGAGGTGCAGAATTAGGAGGAAAAGCAGGGGAAATACATTTGAATGGGTAGGTCCATGCGTACGTCATTGCATGCGCAGTTAGACATATTCCGTTGTAGCGGATGAGGTCATGAATGGCGTGGGTCGACAGTGAAAGTTGCCACTTGGTTTTTCTCCAAGGATGAAATTGACAATAGCATTGTCTAATATAGGTGTTGCGCTCGTTGTGTTGTTTTCTTATTATTATATTTAGTGGTGATTGGAAGGAGCGCCTCTGCACACCATGGATGACCAGACCCTCGGGAAAGCAAAACAATCCAAAATTATATTTTATAATTCGTATTTTACGAAAGCACGTTAGGAAGGTGTACAACTTAAATGCATGTGGCAAACAGCGATACGTTTTTCTTTTTTTAAATTAGTAAAAGGCTAATCAACGGGAATGTGTTACCACTAAAAAACAAAAAAGTGGGTAAAGTGGAAAGCATTTTTAAATAAAATTAGGTGGGTAAAGGGTAAAACATTTTTAATTTGAGTATACATAAAAATAAAATCTAATATTAACAAAGAGACTATAGTTGACCCAAGGGTTAGATGGATTGGTAAGTGCAGTAGTGGTTGGGCACTTACCAAGAAGAGACCTAGGTTCAAACCTTGTGGGGAAGCCAACCCTTTGCAAAGGTAGTAGTCTACCTAGGTTCAAACCTTGTGGGGAAGCCAACCCTTTGCAAAGGTAGTAGTCTGCTTTGAATCTTCTAAGTGCGCACCAAACATATGACAATGGTACAAACTCCGAGAGATCGGTGGTCCTATCTCACACTGGGTCAACAAGAGCAAGACAACTATGTTTGTTGGGAGCAGTCCTTGTGATTTGAACCTTGGGTTGACTAGTTACTAAAAATAGTGGTTGTAACCAACTCTCCTATGTAAAAAAAGAAACAAAGAGATTATAGTTAAATCTTATTGTGATATGCCTGATACTATTACTCATCGATGGGAGAGCCTATCATTAAGATAAATTTTAAGCATATATTTCATATATTTCAATATATCTTTTGAAGTCTTCAAGAAAGAAATAGAAGTAATAATTTTTTGGTTCATCACTCGTTATAACTTTCTATTTTGCTTTTTTCTTGAACGTTTGAAGATCTTAGATTATGTAAAATATTTGACGAAGCCTATTAGTAACACCTTCTAGTGTATTGGAAACTCCAACAACATGGGAATGAATAGTTCCAAATGTAAGAAAAGATCAAAGGTAAAATAGTACCCCGTGCAGGAGTAGAGCCAATAGTTCCAAATGTAAGAAAATATGAAAGGTGTGATAATATCTGTTGGTATAGTGAGAAGAATGTGCATGACACTATTCACCGTTGACATCCTTGAATTGCATTGTGAAATACAAATTGAAATAATTGAAAAATTGAAGGATAAGCCCATGATGAGCGATGTTTGTAATGATACAAGTAGCATTATTTAACAAATAGATATCATTTTTGATATAGGTCATTTGAGGTCCATGATGGTTAATATGTTTAATGAATAATGTGATCTCATCGAAAGGGAAGATATATCTTATAATAAAAGTGACTTGAAGATTGTTGATGAAATAAAATATTGTGTAGAAGATGGTTGTATTGGCCATGATAAAGGCCATGTTATTAGAGTTGATTGTGATAGTGATTGTATTGCTAGATATTATAGTGATAATTTGGATTTTGTTGAAGGTCATTTTAATGAGGACATATTTGGGTATTTCCTTTATGATAATGATAGAAATCAAAGTGGTGATGAAGAATTTAGATGTTTTCAAATGCATACCAAAGGTACCGACTCAAAATTAATGAGAAAAATGAGGTACAATGGTATATGGGTGGGAAGATATAGTAAAGGTTTGAAATTACCCATAATATCATGTATAAGGCCAAATAATGAAGGCCTTTGTTATGATAGTCCAATAGGAAACAATGAGATCAAATTTATAACATGTATAAATAACACAAAGTTTGTGAAGAATGAATCATATGCAGAACATCCTAAGGTGGGTTGTTGTAGTCATTATGGAATATCTAGACATGAGACAACTAGTTACACATGTCTATGGCCTTAGTTACACTAGTTGTATTGGCCTTAGTTACTGAAACATGCATTCTTGTAAAATGTATGGAGGTAAAAATCACTCTTGAAGAAATTGTTGGTACAAAAACTAAAGTGATTAATAAAATACAAATAAAAAATGGATGAATATGTTAGAATAAGATAAAGCAAAATATATGTTAAATATTTTTTATAGAAGGAGACAAAGTTTGTTGAATGTGAAGAATACGAATAAATAATTTTCGTATCACTAGAATATGACCCAAGCAATGCTTGGAAGACCTATGGTGACAAAATATATAGTATAATATTATGTGGAAAATTTTCAAGATATGAAATATTCCAAATATATAATTTAGTGGTTATTTCCTAGAAGTGGTGACCTAAAGGTAGATCCATACGTTATCCCATAGATAATGATGACCTAGAGGTGACCCAAAGATAAAGGATGTAGATATGATCCAAAGGCAATGATGACCGAGAGGAAATCCAAAGGCAAAAGACCCAAAGGTAACAATGACCCAAAGGCAAGGACCTAGAGTCAATCCAATGGCAATGATTACCCTAAGGTAGAGACCCGAACGCAAACCTAGTGACTAACCGAAGAGGTAAACCTAGTGGAGATTACTTAGACCAACAAAGAAAGAGCTAAGGTATAGTTCTAGTATATTGCAATCATTGGGGTAATAATATTTATAATAAATAATTTAATAAGGAGGTTTTTAGATTTATTACATTATTTGTTTTGTACATGTCATTGTTATGTTATGTAAGAATTAGAGGATGAGTGATGATGTCAGGTTAGGCAAGGTTGGATAGTCACATGTCTCATAAAATAATTGAGAAGATGAAAATACATGTTGAAGGTGAAATACAAAAGGTCTCTCAAATCAAAGAGGCATCATATTTGTTTATTAATTTTTATGTTGTATGTAAGCCCAGGCTAGCATATTTGTATGAAAAATGTGTGGAGGAATACCATGAAATATTATGATGAAAAATGTGTGTTGAATTTATTGATTGTTCATAATATTTTATTTTAAATATTTGTATTCTCCGATTTCCAACAAGGAGAAATATTTTAAGTATTTATGTATGGTGATGTACAAACTAAGGGAGCATGCATTTTAAGGAAAATATCCAAGTGCAATTATTTTCAAATAAGGGTGCATTATTTTCAAATAAGGGTGCACTATTTGGGGCATATCATATCAACAAATGGTATTGCAAGTGACCCAATAAGAAATAAAGCCATAATGGGATGGCTAATGCCTTAGAATTATCATGGAGTCCATAACTTTATGGGATCATCCAACTAGTATAGAATTTTTGTTGAGGAATTCTCTAAGTTAGCTCATTCAATCACCTTATTGCAAAGAAATTAAAAAATATTGTTTGGATATGATAGAGTGAGAAGGAATTTCAATTTTAGAGGGAAAATATAACAAAAGATCCAATACTTAAAGTACCTGATCTAATAAATAATTTAGAATAATCATTTATAAGAAGAGTCTTCATCTAACATGCCAATCAAAAGGGATAAATGAATACTACCCTCATTTTTGTTAAGAAAATTAAAATCATTTTCACTAGCTATTTGAAGTAATTTCATGAGATGTATCCCACTAGACTTAAATTCTATCAAATGATAATATTGCGATGGAAACATAAAATAAATTTCTTAGGCTAATCAACGGGAATGTGTTACCACTAAAAAACAAAAAAGGTGGGTAAAGTGGAAAGAATTTTAAAATAAAATTAGGTGGGTAAAGGGTAAAACATTTTTAATTTGAGTATACATAAAAATAAAATCTAATATTAACAAAGAGACTATAGTTGACCCAAGGTTTAGATGGATTGGTAAGTGAGGTGTGGTTGGGCACTTACCAAGAAGAGACCTAGGTTCAAACCTTGTGGGGAAGCCAACCCTTTGCAAAGGTAGTAGTCTCGCTTTGAATCTTCTAAGTGCGCACCAAACATATGACAATGGTACAAACTCTGAGCAATCGGTGGTCCCATCTCACACTAGGTCAACAAGAGCAAGACAACTATGTTTGTTGGGAGCAGTACTTGTGATTGGAACCTTGGGTTGACTAGTTACTAAAAATAGTGGTTGTAACCAACTCTCCTATCTAAACAAAAAAACAAAGAGATTATAGTTAAATCTTATTGTGATATGCCTGATACTATTACTCATCGATGGAAGAGCCTATCATTAAGAGAAATTTTAAGCATATCTTAAATATATTTTAATATATATTTTGAAGTCATCAAGAAAGAAATAGAAGTAATAAGTTTTTGGTTCATCACTTGTTATAACTTTCTATTTTGCTTTTTTCTTGAATGTTTGAAGATCTTAGATTATGTAAAATATCTGACGAAGCCTATTAGTAACACCTTCTAGTGTATTGGAAACTCCAACAACATGGGAATGAATAGTTCCAAATGTAACAAAAGATCAAAGGTAAAATAGTTCCCCGTGTAGGAGTAGAGCCAATATACACCTTTATACATACGAACTTCCAAATATTTTTGAGAAAAATGAGTTTACAAACATTCTAGAGTTTGGCACAATGATATTATTGGAAAAAAACCAAATAGAGCAAGCTTCCAAGGTCTAGTGAAGGAAGGGAATAAAAATGTGTAAAAAACATCCCGAAAATGTTTAAAAATGTCACAAAAGAAAAACATTAATAAGAGCTTATGAAGCATTACAAAATTTTCACCGAAGGGAAATATATAAAATTGAAGCGAGACTTTCAAAAAGTTGACAGTTTTTAATGTAGAAGTTGCTATCCAAAAATATGAGTTTTAGATTCAATAATAATTTTCCAAATTTTAGCAAAAAGAAACTTCCAATAAAATTAACTTGCCACTTAACATTAAACCTAAAATTTAAGAATAAAAAAAATAAAATTTATTCTTTAAGATCCAACTGGAATTGCCTTAAAACAACAATAGGTGACCACAAGGGTCACTTGATAGGTGACCACAAGGGTCACTTGATAGGTGATGTCTTTAAAATAACAATACCACCAAGAGACACACGTGCTACAACGTGATGATACTAGTGATACGTAATCCTCACATTTTTTAGATGAAAAGGTCATTATATTAATAAAATAATATCTAATCATACAAAAAAATGGAGGGTGGGATTAGCACACCTCGTAAACCAACACACTAATCATCATGGTTAGGATTATACAAGAGTGTCAGAAATAGTCCACAAAAAACTAAATAACAACCATCAAAACAGTGTCAAATAAGCATTCAAAAAGAAAAGAGCTAAGAAATCATTGCCAGGTGGAAGGCCTGAAGTTTTCCACCATATGGTCATAAGTCCATCCAACGGTTGAAGAATTCGGAGCTTCCCAGCTATTAAAATTAGTACCACTAATAGTACGGGCCTACGCATTTGGTACAATTTCACCCAACCAAGGGCATCACATTGCTAAGGAGGTTGAACATCCCAACCAGAGGCCGAGCGAGATAGGATGCCAGCTCTAGATCCTACATTTGTGTTGCGAGGGGACTATGAACAGTGTCTGGTAGCAAAAGGCTACATCCGATGATGGGTCCCTCGGTGAGTAGACAACCAGAACCTGGAACCTCCCATAAAAGGGGAAGAAAGAGGAACACAACTCATAGTGTAGGGTACATTCCCCAAATGATCCATGAGGGTACGTAATATGTAACTAGAAATTACAAAATATATCATATTTATCAGCAATAGAGAAGACATGCTTGACATCTTTTTGAGAAAAAATTAGCTCTATTTCAGGACTTCCATATATAAAATAGTGTACAAATTTTAAAAATATTGCAAACAATACCAAATTTGAAGGAAAAATCAATAGGGTAACCCTAAATAGCATGCACCCAGGTAAAATCCTCTTACATAAAAGGGCTAAAAATTTCAATAAGCCACTTCTAGGTCGACTAAGCCCGATCACAAAACCAAAAAACATGCAGTAAATCTTTCTCCTGTCTGTAAACCAAGAAAATGGGATTATGAACACCCACATGCATGATCCTATTGCCAACATGCAACCTCTGGTGCAAGAGGCTCCAAGCAAAAAAACTTTGTTTAGGTTCAACGTAAGTAGCCCAAGAAATCAGAAATCTCTTATTCCATTGAGAGAGAAGAGAGAAGAAGCCCCATATTAGAGTTATCAACCATTGAAACTTGTAAGGTTAGCCATTTGTAACCAAGATGAGATTTATATTGCAAAACAAGAATCTCCCCAGGCCAACACCAATCTGATAAACAAGGTTTTTAAAAATGCTTATGTAGTTTGTTCCAAATATAAAATGGAATACTATCAATAACCACCTCATAAGTATCTCTATCACCAAGATTTAAATTGTGAATTTGATGAAAAATTTCCCAAGGTATCCAACTCCTGGTATTTCAAGAGAAGAAATAAAAAATAGAAGCAATACCATGCTTATAGAACCTCTATGCTCTAATCCACTACACCAGAGCCAGGGGAGAGCCCTGCCAAGTGATAATAGGAGACCACCAAATATTTATGGAAGGAAAAGAGACACCCACTTTGCGGATACTCCCTTTCCAACTAAGCCAAGGTTTGAAAGTCTCCTAGGTTTTCCAAATACTTTGAATGACAAAGGAACCTTTAAATTTAACAGGGACAGGGGCAGTAAGAATGGATCGCAATCCCACCCCTTTCCAAATTTTCTTCCCCTGAAGCAAAATAGAAGAAATGTAATGCTTGACCAACACTTTCCAAGATTCATCCCCAATTAAATATTGGGTGATAGAGTCTTTGGCCCACAAGAAATATCTCAAAAGCTTATCTAGATTTTTATAACAAGATTTGGATGGAACCTAGCAAGACGAATAATATATATGGGTAGTGGCTAAAACCTTAGAATAAATTTAAAATTTTTATTCCAAAAAAAGCTTCTTACTAGTCTAGCAAGAAAGCTTCTTGTCCACTTTATCAATAACATACATCCACAATTGAGCAAAGGAACAATGAAACACAAAAGGATTTCCAAGAAATCTAAACACCTCACCTGACTGAATCCAAGAACATTGGAAATGATGCAGCTAGCATGGCATCTAGGATTGAGATTGCTAAAAATAGGAGATTTTTTCCATTGAATAGAAGAACCAAAGGCTAAACATAACACCTCTAAGCAACTAATAGTTAAGGAAATGGATTGCTCATCTTGTCGAGCAAAATATTTGTGGACATCCTATCTTATGATTTTATAATCATGCGAGTAAGGTATACTTGAGGAATAAATGTTGTAGAAATAAAATCCATAAAATTTTATGAAATTTGAATATAAAATAGTTCAAATTTAATTTTAGTTAATTGTCCTTTTTTCCCATCCTAAAATATAAGCATACAAAAGAATATATTTTATACTTATTTTTTTCAAAATTCTTAGTAGGAAACTATTTTAGGATATATAAGGAATATTTGCCATGTCTACATCAAAAATATGTCTCATAGAATCTTAAATTCTAAAGGGTCCAAATTTTGCACCATGAAAAGCAAAAATGAGAACAATACTTATGGTTGAAAAACTCTAGGCTATTATTATTGGTGATTAAACTCATCCCGAGGAGGCTGTAACTAGGAAAAAGTATGATGAAGGATATGCAAGAAAAGTCATGTTCATTGTATTTGGAGTGGATGACAAAATACAACCATGCATAAATGAAGCAAAAAATAAAACGATGCATGGGATCAACAATGTACAATATTTGAAGGAAGAAATAAAGCCATAAATTTTCATCTTTAGTCACAACTTCATACACTAAAAGTCCAAGAAGGTGAGATTATTGAATTTTTTTTTCATGTAATTGTACACTTAAAATCAATATTGAATACAATGGAAGTAATTGAGGACAATTATTGGTCTTAGTTGTACTTTAAGCTCATCTTGAATCATTTAGAACATTGATGAAATCTCTCCAAGCATCAAATAGATGTGTGTCATTTGAAGAATGGGTAAACATCCTTCAACAATATGAAGTGAAGAATCAATTGAGATATGAGTTGTCCAATAATGCCCTTATCTACATAAATAAAATTTAGAAAATTTTTAATGGTCCTTATACCCCATCTTCATCATAAAATCAACATTAATTAAGAAGGAGGTATTGTCATATTTGTGAGACAAAAAGACGTAATACAAGATTTTGTAAATATAATTCATAAGCTTAAAGATATAAATTTTGAATACCTCCTCAAGATAATCAATAGTCTCAAAAAGGAAAATAAGGACAATGTCAATATCAAATAGGGCAATCTCAAAAAATGCCATAACAACAAGGGTATTTTTCTTAGGGTGAATTACAACTAGATTGTGGAGAAGAGTGTGAAATAGCACATAATGTCCTCATGACCAAGGAGTTTTCAAAAACAAAAAATAAAGTAGATAGTAAACAAGCCAAGAAACAAGGTGAAGCTCAAAAGTGTATTTCATCAAAAGATAGTAAAGATTACAAATTTTCAAAACTAAGGTCTTATTTACAAATAATACTTAGAAACATTGGTGAAGGTGAGCGATGTTTGTAATGATACAAGTAGCGTTATTTAACAAATAGATATCATTTTTGATATAGGTCATTTGAGGTCCATGATGGTTAATATGTTTATTGAATAATGTGACCTCATCCAAAGGGAAGATATATCTTATGATACAAGTGATTTAAATATTGTTGATGAAATAAAATATTGTGTAGAAGATGGTTGTATTGGCCATGATAAAGGCCATGTTATTAGAGTTGATTGTGATAGTGATTGTATTGCTAGATATTATAGTGATAATTTTGATTTTGTTGAAGGTCATTTTAATGAGGACATATTGGGTATTTCCTTTATGATAATGATAGAAATCAAAGTGGTGATGAAGAATTTAGATGTTTTCAAATGAATACCAAAGGTACCGACTCAAAATTATTGATAAAAAATGAGGTACAATGGTATATGGGTGGGAAGATATAGTAAAGGTTTGAAATTACCCATAATATCATGTATAAGGCCAAATAATGAAGGCCTTTGTTATGATAGTCCAATAGGAAACAATGAGATCAAATTTATAACATGTATAAATAACACGAAGTTTGTGAAGAATGAATCATATGTAGAACATCCTAAGGTGGGTTTTTGTAGTCATTATGGAATATCTAGACATGTGACAACTAGTTACACATGTCTATGGCCTTAGTTACACTAGTTGTATTGGCCTTAGTTACTGGAACATGCATTCTTGTAAAATTTATGGAGGTAAAAATCACTCTTGAAGAAATTGTTGGTACAAAAACTAAAGTGATTAATAAAATACAAATAAAAAATGGATGAATATGTTAGAATAGGATAAAGCAAAATATATGTTAAATATTTTTTATAGAAGGAGACAAAGTTTGTTGAATGTGAAGAATACGAATAAATAATTTTTGTATCAATAGAATATGATGTTGGGACTGAAAAAAAGGCGTTAAATTATTTACAAGTTATCTTACAATATATAAGCATCAAGCTTAGGAGGGAGATATGACAAGTGTCATAAGCTCCACTCCAAGTGTCTTTCAGAAGACATCACTCCAACTCAAACTGAAGACAGGGACAAGTGGCAGAAGACAAATGTCAACTCTGTCAATTATAGGCATAGTGCACATTATAATAATATTCTAACATTCCCCCTTAATGTGCACTATCCTAATAAGTCAACATTAGATAACATTCCCCCTTAATGTTGACTTATTGTACATAGATATAGGAAATTGCTAAACTGAGAAAACTTGTCTTTCCCAAGTGACTTGGTGAATATGTCTGCTACCTGATATTGAGTTGGTACATACTTCATGTGTATAATATCTTCTTGGACCATTTCTCTAATGAAGTGATGATGGATATCAATGTGCTTTGTTTGAGCATGGAAAACTGGATTATTGGTCATCTTGATGGTACTTTGATTGTCACAATATATATATGTTGGACCATGTATGAATAGCCCAATATCCTGAATTAATTGCCTCAACCATATTGCCTCCTTAGTTGCCTCAACTCGCTGCTCTATATTCTCGCTTCGCTGAAGATAGTGATACTTGTGTCTTGCTTCTTTGTGCTCCAAGAAATAGAGCCTTTGCCTAATTGAAAGAAATAACCTCGATGTAGATCTTCCGGTTTCAGGACAATTGGCCCAATCTGAATCTGTGTATCCAATCAAAGAAAAATTATCACTTGATTTATACATAAGGCCATGATGAGGTGTGGCCTTTAGGAATCTCACAATCCTCTTAGCTGCTATCCAATGGCTTTTCTTAGGATCCTGCATGAATCTGGAAATAAGGCCAATTGAATAGCAAATATCTGGTCTAGTTGAAGTTAAGTAGATTAAACTTCCAACTAGTTGCCTGTAAAGTGTACCATCAACCCTTTCTTCTTCATCATTATTTAGCAATTTCAATCTAGTTTCCATGGGAGTTAGAGAGGTCTTACATTCCTCCATGCGAAACCTCTCCAAAATAGACTGAATGTACTTAGCCTCGTGAGATAAAAATCTTACCGTGTCATTGCCATACCTCTATTCCTAAGCAATAGTGTAGGAGGCCTAAATATGTCATCTCAAAGTTCTTGCATAAGTCCTCCTTGAGAAACCTTATTCCTTCTATATCATCACCTGTAATGAGAAGATCATCCACATATAATGTAACCAAGATGATGCGGTTCCTCCAATGTTTCACATAGAGAGTGGATTCTACTGCAGATCTAGTGAAACCAAGGTTGAGAAAATAGGAGTCAATCTTTGCATACCAAGCTCGGGGTGCTTGCTTCAACCCATATAGAGCTTTCTTTAATCTGAGGACTTTGTTGTTTTGGCCCTCAACTGTGTATCCTGGTGGTTGTTTCACATACACTTCCTCCTTCAAATGACCATTTAGAAATGCACTTTTGACATCCATTTGATATATTGGCCAATGTTTTTGAGCTCGCAGAGCAATAACTCGTCCCGATTGTTGTCATCTTAGCCACAGGAGCAAAGGTCTCCTCATAATCAATTCCCTCTTGTTGCTTATAGCCTTGAGCTACTAGGCGAGCCTTGTAGCGATCTAGTGAGCCATCTGCTTTATATTTTGCCTTGTATACCCATTTCATGCCATGGATCAGGAATTGGATTCCATTGAAAGGAATCACACTTGGGAGTTAGTTGATTTACCCAAAGGAAAACTATAGAAGTTGGTAGGAGCAGAGGGACCTTTGATTTTATTCACTTCAAGATTCATGGAGGTTCACTTGTTTTAGCAGATCGATGACGATGATGAAGATACCGTGCTACGCTCCCCTCATAAAAAATTACTAGAGACAGAGACAACTCTGTAGGAAATGATGAGGAAATTCTTTTGGCCCCAGACGAAAATACCGTAGTCCACAGACAGTATTGCAACCGTGGCTGTAATAGCTTCACCTCACAAATCACATAGCTTCCCCACTTCTCGGGACTCACAAGTTCAAAAAATAGATCTGAGAAACCCTTTAAAAAAAATTGGAAAGAGGCATGTCCTCGGATGGCGAGGATTGTCCTCTATGGAGTTTCTGGTTTCTGATCCACTCAATGAGTGGAGAGCATACTCCCTGACTCCATATTCTACAGGCTCCTAAACCCTAAGGTCCCTCAGGCGGATCTCACCGCTCTGATACCAGATGTTGGGACTGAACAAAAGGCATTAAATTATTTACAAGTTATCTTACAATATATAAGCATCAAGCTTAGGAGGGAGATATGACAAGTGTCATAAGCTCCACTCCAAGTGTCTTTCAGAAGACATCACTCCAACTCAAACTGAAGACAGGGACAAGTGGCAGAAGACAAATGTCAACCTGTCAATTATAGGCATAGTGCACATTATAATAATATTCTAACATATGACCCAAGCAATGCTTGGAAGACCTATGGTGACAAAATATATAGTATAATATTATGTGGAAAATTTTCAAGATATGAAATATTCCAAATATATAATTTAGTGGTTATTTCCTAGAAGTGGTGACCTAAAGGTAGATCCATAGGTTATCCCATAGATAATGATGACCTAGAGGTGACCCAAAGATAAAGGATGTAGATATGATCCAAAGGCAATGATGACCGAGAGGAAATCCAAAGGCAAAAGACCCAAAGGTAACAATGACCCAAAGGCAAGGACCTAGAGTCAATCCAATGGCAATGATTACCCTAAGGTAGAGACCCGAACACAAACCTAGTGACTAACTGAATAGGTAAACCTAGTGGAGATTACTTAGACCAACAAAGCAAGAGCTAAGGTATAGTTCTAGTATATTGCAATCATTGGGGTAATAATATTTATAATAAATAATTTAATAAGGAGGTTTTTAGATTTATTACATTATTTGTTCTGTACATGTCATTGTTACGTTATGTAAGAATTAGTGGATGAGTGATGATGTCAGATTAGGCAAGGTTGGATAGTCACATGTCTCATAAAATAATTGAGAAGATGAAAAGACATGTTGAAGGTGAAATACAAAAGGTCTCTCAAATAAAAGAGGCATCATATTTTTTTATTAATTTTTATGTTGTATGTAAGCCCAGGCTAGCATATTTGTATGACAAATGTGTGGAGGAATACCATGAAATATTATGATGAAAAATGTGTTTTGAATTTATTTATTGTTCATAATATTTTATTTTAAATATTTGTATTCTCCCATTTCCAACAAGGAGAAATATTTCAAGTATTTATGTATGGTGATGTACAAACTAAGGGAGAATGCATTTTAAGGAAAATATCCAAGTGCAATTATTTTCAAATAAGGGTGCACTATTTGGGGCATATCATATCAACAAATGGTATTGCAAGTGACCCAATAAGACATAAAGCCATAATGGGATGGCTAATGCCTTAGAATGATCATGGAGTCCATAACTTTATGGGATCATCCAACTAGTATAGAATTTTTTTTGAGGAATTCTCTAAGTTAGATCATTCAATCATCTTATTGCAAAGAAATTAAAAAATATTGTTTGGATATGATAGAGTGAGAAGGAATTTCAAAATTTTAAGGGAAAATATAACAAAAGATCCAATACTTAAAGTACCTGATCTAATAAATAATTTAGAATAATCATTTATAAGAAGAGTCTTCATCTAACATGTCAATCAAAAGGGATAAATGAATACTACCCTCATTTTTGTTAAGAAAATTAAAATCATTTTCACTAGCTATTTGAAGTAATTGCATGAGATGTATCCCACTACACTTAACTTCTATCAAATGATGATATTGCGATGGAAACATAAAATAAATTTCTTAGTTGAATACTTATGATTTGTTAAGGTGAGTTCACACACATTCTAAGATATCATAATGACCTTCATTCTTGTTTTTCATCACTAGAATATTTAGTACTAAAAGTTGCATATCTATTTATCAGCAAAACACCATGTTGTAATGAAGGGAGTCAATGTTATAATGTTGTATTTATCAATGATAGTTTTACATAATATTATTGAGAATAAAAATCCATTATACCATTATCACTTCAATATGTTTAAGTCATTGAGAATATATTTTGACTGAAGAAATTAGGAGACCACTTTCCTTTCCTTTCTTAATCTAATGTATTCTATTATTAAAGGAAATTGGAAATTATAGAAGGGATCTTACTAGAGGACTTAGAAACGTAAAGGTTGATAATATTCTCCTAGAGTTATTATTCATATACTCACATGACTTAAGCACGGTTCTATGTCCAACACCGAAAGATGTCCATATTAATGTTGTTATTGTAATGCATACAAAAGAGACTAGGAAAAAGTAAAAAATATACACATAAAAAACTGACTTTGACGTAGTAATCTGGATGTTTTTGTTGATATGAACTTTTGAAATCCCATGAAGGAGTTGGATGGATGCAATTATTATCAACATAATTTTTTATGTTAACGTTCTCTTGATTGTTGAAATCTCTCTTTAACCATGTGAAAATTAGTTCATATATAGTTCAGAAGAGATGAGCAAGTTGATCTCTCTAACTATGTGAAAATTTGTTTAAGTTTGAAATATAGCATAAGGAAGAGGAACAAGCAGTTAAACACCCTGTAATTTTATGGTCCTTGAAATTACAAATTATCACCTTAAATTATAACCATTTCATAAAACAGGTTTTCATTTTATTAACTTACATATAAACTTTTTAGCAAAAGTATCTTCAAACAGAACAGTATGAGAGATTTAACCACAACACGCCTAAAACATTATCCACTAATCCAATATCTTCCAGACTATTGGAACCTGAGAGCAAGAAAAACATTGTAGAGCTCGAGAACCTCAACGAAAATCCTTCGTTGAAAGCGAACTTGGCGACGGTCCTACCGAAGGCACCAAGCCTGGCTCGAGGCGTCTAGAAGCTGCAAGATGCCGTGACACATAAGCATAAAGAAAACTGACCAATTTTTTGATCTGGAAATAGAACACATTCTCCTACTAAATTTACGAAAATAAATAAATAAAAATTTATGGAATGCTTACGCGACAGAGCAGTAGCAGGGGCGCAGGCAATACTAGGCACCACAACCACTGTTAGAAATAAGAGTATTCATTACAAAATACAGAGAACAAAAACGTTCTTCTACTAAATTGAGGAAATCATTAAGAAAGGACAAAAATAAAATATGGAGAAGAAATCGTTGGAAAACATACGCGCGGGATTACCCGGGGCTGGTGCTGCTAGAAATAAACACATTAAAATAAAAAGAAATTGTTAGAATTGGATATAAACTTGAAATGATTATAGTTACCTGATGGACACTCGCTGAGAGGTGGAGTGGTCACGTTGCATTCCCCAAGAAGGGCAAGAGCTATAGGTTAACAGCTGGCACAGACGGATAGCATCCTTCTTGATTACTGAAGCGAGGGCATCGCAGCATTGTTAGGGACAGGGGGTCAGGCTGAAAAGCACACTGTTACAATCGACTTCGGCCACGTCAGCTCCAATCAAGGCCACCATGGCCGTCAGGGCCATCAATAGCCTCCACGCCGCCATATGGAGGATAAAAAATGAAAGAGCGCCGCCATATGGAGGATAAAAAATGAAAGAGGAGGCCAAAAGGTTTAGGAGGGAAAAAATAAATAGGGTCACCCATAATATTCCAAACACACCCAATTTGAAGAAAAAATAAATAGGGTCACCCAGAATAGCATGCACCTAGAAAATCCTCCTACATAATAGGGCTAAAAAATTCAAGAAGCCACTCCGAGGCCTGCCCGATCACAAAATCAAAAAATGGAACCTTTCCCATGTTTACATCAAAAATATGTCTCATAGAATCTTAGTTTCTAAAGGGTCCAAATTTTGCACCATGAAAAGCAAAAATGAGAACAATACTTGTGGTTGAAAAACTCTAGGCTATTATTATTGGTGATGAAACTCATCTTGAGGAGGTTGTAACTAGCAAAAAGTATGATGAAGGATATGCAAGAAAAATTATGCTCATTGCATTTGGAGTGGATGACAAAATACAACTGAAAGCACGAGATTCCGGAAGAAAAACACACTGAGATGCAATAAAAACAGAACTAGCTAGATGCATGAAATAACACAGATGTAATCACATCAAAAAATAGGAGCACAGCCCTTTTTATTCATGTAGTTCCAACTCGGTTACAATAGCATGATTTCCATTACAAAAAGTGCACAGTGATCTTCTTCCGCATGCCCACATTTGAATCGGGCGGGCCAGTGTTGCCGCCGCTTATTGCTGATGAATCTTCGCTCCTTGTTGTTTTCCTGCGTTCAAAGAAACAAAAAACTGTTTAGTAGCACCTGCGTTAAAATGAAACATTCGTGAGAGTAAAATGGCATAAAACATGCATGTTGGTATTGTGCAAAGCAAAAGAAATAGATTAAAATAAGTTATGCTAAAACATAAATAAACCAGAGCATGGCAGATGTATGCGAACGCAACACCTAACATAAGATATATCTGATCGTAAAGTGTGAACTATGTAAACAACATGAGCGTGATATAAAAGAAATACGTGATAACAGATAAATTAAAAAGAAAACAGCTGAGAGCGTGCGGGGCGCCCGAGCGGGCCGCCCGCTGTTAAAAACTTCGACTTTGATGCCAATCTTACTAGGAATGGGCCCGAAATCTAAAATAATGTGATGTCGTCGGATAACTGGTTCACTATGTCCAATGTCGGATCTGAAGGTTCGGATTCGCCTTCAAACGGCTACCAATAACCTCCCTTGCGAAAGAGATTGCAGATGCAGAAGAAGGAATTTCGAAAGGAGTGCAATCGGGTTTCTGGTTCTGCAGCACTCCGTTGCATTTTAAAATACTCGTCAACCTGTGTTTGGGTGGAAAAATCCACCATTTTATAGACCCAGGGGGTCTCCTTGAATGGCGTGCATAAGCGCCACGCGTTGGTCAAAGGTGCCATGTGGCGGTCGTGTCTCCTCGAGAGAGGAAAGTCTTCCACGACTAGGGTTTCGATGAATGCCACTGTGACAGTTCTTCAACGGCCCACGTAACTGACTGTGGTGTCACTGCCGGTTAATCAATGTCTGCTTTAACGTCTGCCTCTAACGGGTCGAATTCTGCCTTTGCATGCTGACGTGTCGCCCTTGAATGCTGAAGTGTCACCTTTGGGTGTTTAAAAGTCCGCTTAGCGCAAATACCGAAGTGTTGCGATATCGCGACACTTTGGCCAAGGCCTTGCCTCGGGCGTCGAAGTGTCACGAAATCGCGACACTTCGGCCAAGGCAGAGCCTTGGGCGTCGAAGTGTCGCAAAATCGCGACACTTCGGCCAAGGCAGAGCCTTGGGCACCAAAGTGTCGCGAAATCGCGACACTTCGGCCAAGGCAGAGCCTTGGGCGCCGAAGTGTCACGATATCGCGACGTCGCGATATCGTGACACTTCAGGCAAAGCTTTGCTTTGGGCGTTTAAGTGTCGCGACGTCGTGATATCGCGACACTTCGGCCGAGGCCCTTCTTTTGATTAAGACTTTGTTCTTTGCTTTAAGACTTTGTTCTTTGCTTTAAGACTTTGTCTTGATGAAGGCTTTGTTTTGATAAAGGCTTGCTTTCAATTAAAGTTTGCTCTTGTTTAATGTTTTGCTTTTGATTAAAGGCTTGAAGTTTGTTAAAGGCTCGCTTTTGATTAAAGGCTTGAAGTTTTTTAAAGGCTCGTTAAAACGACCAACTTTGCTCTGCTCACTTTTCGACCTTCTAAACTGCTATGTAAGTGGCTAGGACCACTGTTTGACCTCTGAAGCCTGCCCTGAAAGCTATGTATGTCAATGCAATACGCCAGCTTAGAAGAAGCTTTGGCGCAAGCCAGAGTTATAGAAGAGATCAAAATAGGCGAAGGCGCAATCGCCAAGCCTAAAAAGAAAGAGTGGAATAAAACCACTAAGACCGGGACTACGCAATCACAACCCGCTGCGGTTAACCAAGTTGCGATAAATATCCCCAAGCCTGTGCAAGATATGCAGCCCCAAAAGGCTAATTACCAGGAAATGCCTCCTAGTTATGAAAGAGAAAATACAAGACAGGAGCAGAATCAGCAACGTCGCCCTAGGCGACAATTCACCCATTATACGGAGTCCAGGGACTCCCTATTTGACCGCTTGTCAGCGGCAAATTTAGTCACCTTGCAAGAGATCCAAACTGTAGACCCTAACGCTCCTAAGCCTAAGGGATACAAAGAGGAATTATATTGTAGATTCCATAGGCACAGGGGACATGACTTAAATGGATGCTGGAAATTCAAAGGATTAATCCAAGATTTGATCGACAATAAAACATTGGTCGTGGACAACCCCATAGTGCCAAACAATCAACAAATGGGGGTATTCAGGGACCCTTTGCCTGCTCAGCACTGTGTCACCCGCAGCGCTTCCCAAAAAGGGGCATCTATAGACACCAAAATAGCACCAATTTGATTAAGTGACTACAAACACTAATCGCATTGACATACACAGCTTTCAGGGCAGCCTTCAGAGGTCAAACAGTGGTCCTAGCCACTTACATAGCAGTTTAGAAGGTCGAAAAGTGAGCAGAGCAAAGTTGGTCGTTTTAACGAGCCTTTAACAAACTTCAAGCCTTTAATCAAAAGCGAGCCTTTAACAAACTTCAAGCCTTTAATCAAAAGCAAAACATTAAACAAGAGCAAACTTTAATTGAAAGCAAGCCTTTATCAAAACAAAGCCTTCATCAAGACAAAGTCTTAAAGCAAAGAACAAAGTCTTAATCAAAAGAAGGGATACTCCTCATAAATTTCTTGAGGAGTCTCTGGACGAGACCTATGACCCTGATTGAGTCCCCGCTGAGGGTACCCGTCATTGTTTCAGGGAGTGGCCTCCCTCTCGGGTCTATAAGGTCTTGGAGGCAAAGATTGACGAGGTCGCGGAGACCTGTCCTGCACCAAAGGATTGTGCCTCACATTTTGTTTTGCTCTTTGGGTGCGAGGGGTTGGCACCCTCTCAGGTAGTTTATAGCGCAACTCATCCGCTTCGCGTTGCATGCGCTCTTTATTCAGGTGGTATAGGTACTCTAACTCCTGATGACCTTGTTCAAGCCGCGTGATTTGGGCTTGATGGGTGGCATGTCTGGCAACTGCCAGGTCAATTTGGTCTGCCCTCTTTTGCTTAGGAGGCTTGAATGTTTCTCCTATGTGTTTGCCTCGATTTTGATGATCTAAAATTTCAATGGGTCACTTCCCTCTGTCGAGGTAGGCGACATGTACTTGAGGCTCTGGCCTCAATGGGTGATCATGATATCTAGCTGGTGCAGAAATGCAAGGTTCTCGCACTGTTTGTTGTCCTTGAGGAATGCGATGGATATCCTCATACTCCCTTTCATGGGTTTGAAAGGGGCAGGCGGAGTTAGCTCGCCCTGTGTAAGGAGCCCTGTGCTCTAGATTTTGTCTTTCTGTTCTGATGGGAGGTAAAGAAGGGACGCCATATCCACATTGTCCCTCCAAATGGATAGTGTGCCTCTCTAGCGCTTCATCACACTGTGGCCACTCATGTCTAACCTCAAAAGGCGATTCTCTATTTACATCAAGGTCTACATGTAAAGCGTCTTCTCGAAAGGGGCTGTGTTGAATGGGCATACCCCACCAAGGGGGATCCCAATAATTCTTTTTTGATGTGGTCTGACGTGGACCTTCTTGTGGGCCAGAACGCCAAGGGGGTATGACTAAGTCCTCAGGACTAAAGCGAAGGCGACTTGTGCCTACTTCTTGTGTACCTTTCGGAGCTTTTGCCCTTGATTGGGCTTAGCTACGGGTGTACACCATTGCGGTGCTTCTCTACTATCTAAGCAGATTTTTATCTCGTTTATGATGATTTTTTTTTTGTCTACACTAAGCAGAAATGAACACACACATACACAAACCGTGATTATCTCTTTTAAGGATTAATAGTGTGTCCTAAACTGGGTTAGTGCATTTTGATGTTTTGTTTTGTTTTTGAATGTGTTTAAATGCATAATGAAGGCTCATATAACTCCCAAAATGGTTGCCCCTTCAATATACCAACCAGGCCGATATACCAACCTCTCTATATACCCGCCCTTACGAGAGGGAGACTATAGGTACGTGAGAGCAGATGGTACATGGTACGTAGGTGGTACGGAAGGGGGATTGTCCTATTAATGGCACCTACCATAGAAGACTTATCCTCGCGCACATGGGAATCACCCCAGCGACACTCGATCAGCTTTCGTCAGGATTTATGCCTAACAACAGTGACAATCGGGGAAATGGATGCAAAGCTAAGCCAAGGTGGTGATGAACCCACCGTTGGTCTTGCTCAAGGGTTGGGGTCTTACGACCAGCTCCTTGGTTTAAAGTTGTTGCGTGAAGTGTGTGTGATTCCTTTTATTTAAAAATGAAACAGGCAGCAAAAAATAAAACTTTCCCTAAGCCATACAAAAAAAACAGACAATCTGATAGAAGCTAAAAAAAAAAATTTTTTTTTTTTTTTTTAACAATTAAATAAAGTAAGAAAATTGACGGAAACTTTCTCTACCTTTTAAACAATTAACAAAAAAAAAGTTCATTTTCCTTGATTTTTTTATTTTTTATTTTTATTTTTTTTATTTTTTAGATTAAGCTTTTCCCTAAGAAGGTAAAATTAACAGGAAGCAGGAACAAAAAAATGAACAAAAAATAGCGGGAACAGTTTTAAAACCCTTACCTTTATCTGCCCAAAATTGCTATTTCTGATCTTCGGTAAAAAAAAGGTACCTACTAAGCACAAAACATAGCAAATCAGGTTAGTTTCTGTGATTTAAAAATCAAGGAAATGTCCCACCGTGATCGCCATTGAAAGCACGAGATTCCGGAAGAAAAACACACTGAGATGCAATAAAAACAGAACTAGCTAGATGCATGAAATAACACGGATGTAATCACATCAAAAAGTAGGAGCACAACCCTTTTTATTCATGTGGTTCCAACTCGGTTACAATAGCATGATTTCCATTACAAAAAGTGCACAGTGATCTTCTTCCGCATGCCCACATTTGAATCGGGCGGGCCAGTGTTGCCGTCGCTTATTGCTGATGAATCTTCGCTCCTTGCTGTTGAAGTGTCACCTTTGGGTGTTTAAAAGTCCGCGTAGCGCAAATGTCGAAGTGTCACGATATCGCGACGTCGTGATATCGTGACACTTCGGCCAATGCCTTGCCTTGGGCGCCGAAGTGTTGCGATATCGCGACACTTCGGCCAAGGCCTTGCCTTGGGCGCCTGGAGTGTCACAAAATCGTGACACTTCGGCCAAGGCAGAGCCTTGGGCTCCGAAGTGTCGCGAAATCGCGACACTTCGACCAAGGCAAAGCCTTGGGCGCCGAAGTGTCACAAAGTCGCGACACTTCGGCCAAGGCAGAGCCTTGGGCGCCGAAGTGTCACGATATCACGACGTCGCGATATCGCGATGTCGTGATATCGCGACACTTCAGGAAAAGCTTTGCTTTGGGCGCCGAAGTGTCGCGATATCGCGATGTCGCGATATCACGACACTTCGGCCGAGGCCCTTCTTTTGATTAAGACTTTGTTCTTTGCTTTAAGACTTTGTCTTGATGAAGGTCGCGATATCGCGACACTTTGGCCGAGGCCCTTCTTTTGATTAAGACTTTGTTCTTTGATTTAAGACTTTGTCTTGATGAAGGCTTTGTTTTGATAAAGGCTTGCTTTCAATTAAAGTTTGCTCTTGTTTAATGTTTTGCTTTTGATTAAAGGCTTGAAGTTTGGTTAAAGGCTTGCTCTTGATTTAAAGGCTTGAAGTTTGTTTTGGCTTGAAGGCTTGAAGTTTGTTAAAATGACCAACTTTGCTCTGCTCACTTTTCGACTTTCTAAACTGCTATGTAAGTGGCTAGGACCATTGTTTGACCTCTGAGGGCTGCCCTGAAAGCTGTGTATGTCAATGCGATCAGTGTTTGTAGTCACTTAATCGGATTGGTGCTATTTTGGTGTCTACAGATGCCCCTTTTTGGGAAGCGCTACGGGTGATGCAATGCTGAGCAAAAAAATAGATAACCAAAGCACTAATGATTAGGGTTTCTTGGTAACCTAACCAACTTTTGATGCCCCAAGTATGGAAAGGGCATGCATTCTTGAATCCTTGCTTTTGACGAGCTAAGGAATTTGATTTCAAGTGTTAACCTATTTTGGTGAGGTGTGACTTGAGCTTGGACATTGATCAGTCATGATTAGGCAAAGGGCGTAACCTTTTGTCCACAGGGGGAACCTTGTGTTCATGCTTCGGGAATACCAAGTGTTTGATCAATTTAATGATTGCTTGTTTACTGCCCCAAGCAGGAGCGTAATTGTCTTTGTCAATGATTCTTTGAATGCATGCCATTGCCTTGATTGGGTGTGTGCTTGTTGATTGGTGACTAAGTGTGACTACCCCCTCAAGCGACGAATCGATGAGGGAATGACCTTCATGAGAAAAGCGACGAGTCGCTTGACCCAAGATGACTTAGGTTAGGGTGCCTTTAGATGTTTTACCATTTAAGCACGTGCAATTTCCCGACATTTGGACCTATTTTTGGTGGGTGTTAACCCTTTTGGTGATGCCGTAATGAGGTGAAATCATCAAAAACCCGTCTTCCCGTGGGGCGGTCCAGCTATGGTAGCCTTCTTGGGGAAGTGGGAAAATGACAATTTGAGCCCTGACATCGATTTTCTATGCCAAGAGGTTAAGTGCAAGAGCACTTGTGTCTGGCAATGCTTATTGCTATGGTTTTTGTGTTGCATTTTTGGGATGTTTTTGTTGTTTTGAGTTTCTTTCTTTGTGTAAATGTCATGATATTATGTTATGCACAATGATTGATGTTGATGGATGCATGCTACTTTATATTGATGGATGCATATGGTATGATAAATGTGGTTGTTGTATGTTGATTTATTTTGATGGATGCATGGTGAATGCAAATGTTTGTGATTTATATGTGATATGCATAAATGAAATTGATGTATGGACTTTGTGATGTTTGGCTATGGCACCATAGACTGTTTAGAACTCCATTATTTTGTCTTTTTAGGCGATTGCTGTGATGCATGATTGTATGTATACATGTGTTTTTTTCTTTTTTTGTAATTTTTGATGGTATTGTAAGTATGCAAAGTAGTGCAATTGGTTTAGAAATGTATCTAAGGTTTTTGGAAACTCAGACAGTTTTAACTCACTAGCCATGACTATACTTTATCTTACAAGACTTTTGAACAAGGTATGAATCGGACTTGTTTTTGACCAAGTTATTTCACATCCCTGTGTGTGCAATTGAGTTCATTTATGTGGTATTTGTCAGGATACCGCCAGTGCCAGATGGGCTTTCAACCGAACATGTATTGAGGATCACCTAATTAGCTCCACTAACTCCTTTGTTGTATTTAGTTAGATTAATCTGCGGTGTTATCCAGGATACCATAAGCTAGCTCATCCTTATGCAAACATTGGTCTGCACACACGCAAAGCGAATGTGACAGACATATCGTCATGCGGGTAGGATACCACCATTTCCAGATAGGCTATCAACCAAACCTGTAATGAGGATCACCTAGATGGTTTTCGAATGCTGAGAATTTCAGGGATTCAAGTTCAGGATATTTGTTGGCTTAATGGTTGAGAAAGTTGCTCGTCTATATAGTGATGAAGATCACTGTTTATTAATTCTTTTTGAGCAAGGATTTTGAATAGTGGTGATAACCACTGTTATTTGGTTTTGTGTATTTTGGGCATTTTGAATTTGGGCTTGTGAATGGCTTTGATCCTTGTGGCCTTGGGGATGACTACCCATCCTGGTTAGGGGCGGATAGTACGAATCCTTACGACGTTGGGGACCAAGGGGATGATGGAGATTATGGAGCAAGGGCATTGATCTGTTAGGCCTTGGGGATGACTACCCATCCTGGTTAGGGGCGGATAGTACGAATCCTTACAACTTGGAGACCAAAGGTGAATGGAAAGTGTTAGGATGATGATTTGTTGGAATTTTGTTTTTGAATGGTGTTGATCCCTTTAGGTTTTGGGGATGACTACCCATCCTTGGCAGGGACGTGTAGTACAAATCCTTACAACTTTGGGAATCAACTATGATTGGGATTTGGTAGTGGTGAAAACCACTGTATATGGAGGTGAATGGATAGGAAAGAGCTCGTCCTTTTGTCAATTCTCAGCATTCTGGAACCATTCGCACGGGGGGATGAGCAAGATAACCGTTTCGCTTATGGTGACCTGGATTACTGTGCAGGTTTCATCTTTCGTTCACACAACTTGGGAATTTTTATGTGTTTTAATTTGTGTTGGGATGTTACGTAACAAGGTGTACTTCAAGTGTAACTCTACCTTCTTAAAATCTGTCTGACTTGATACATTACATGGCTAAGGAGCAAAATGATGACTGAATCCCAAAAACTCTTGATACATTAAAAGACCACTGACTCTAGTGTGGTAAAAGCAATGCATGGTGTTTTTGTTGTTTTTGTAAAATGGAACAGTGTGGAACAAGATGGACTAGCAGAGCAATTACAGCCTATGGTGCCTTTGACCTATATGACCACAAATATGCAATGTATGGATGCAATGCAGCTATGTATTTTTGTATTTTTGATGGATTGATTTTTGTGAATATGAAGATGAGGTGCGAGAAGAGCTCTCTATTGATGAATTTGAGTATGCCTAGAAATGAGATGCAAATTTTTGTTGTTTTTTGATGATTTTTGTTGTTTTTGAATTTTCTTGATTTTTGACCAAGCGATTGTGGAAATCCTTGGAGCATTTTGGGATTGACCAAGCGATTTTAGAGATCCTTGGAGCATTTTGGATTTGACCAAGCGATTATAGAATCCTTGGAGCATTTGGGGTGACCAAGTGATTGCGATAATCCTTGGAGCTTTTTGGGTGACCAAGTGATTGCGATAATCCTTGGAGCTTTTTGGGTGACCAAGCGATTGTGATAATCCTTGGAGCTTTTTGGGTGACCAAGCGATTGTGATAATCCTTGGAGCTTTTGGGGTGACCAAGTGATTGCGATAATCCTTGGAGCTTTTTGGGTGACCAAGTGATTGTGATAATCCTTGGAGCATTTTGGGGTGACCAAGTGATTGCGATAATCCTTGGAGCTTTTTGGGTTTTGACCAAGCGATTGTGATAATCCTTGGAGCTTTTGGGGTGACCAAGTGATTGCGATAATCCTTGGAGCTTTTTGGATGACCAAGCGATTGCGATAATCCTTGGAGCTTTTTGGGTGACCAAGCGATTGTGATAATCCTTGGAGCTTTTTGGGTGACCAAGCGATTATGATAATCCTTGGAGCTTTTTGGGTGACCAAGTGATTGTGATAATCCTTGGAGCTTTTTGGGTGACCAAGTGATTGCGATAATCCTTGGAGCATTTTGGGGTGACCAAGTGATTGCGATAATCATTGGAGCTTTTTGGGTTTTGACCAAGTGATTGTGATAATCCTTGGAGCTTTTTGGGGTGACCAAGTGATTGCGATAATCCTTGGAGCTTTTTGGGTGACCAAGCGATTGCGATAATCGTTGGAGCTTTTGGGGTGACCAAGCGATTGTGATAATCCTTGGAGATTTTTGGGTGACCAAGCGATTACGATAATCCTTGGAGCTTTTAGGTTTGACCAAGCGATTGTGATAATCCTTGGAGCTTTTGGGTTTGACCAAGTGATTGTGATAATCCTTGGAGTTTTTTGGGTGACCAAGCGATTTTATGGATCCTTGGAGCATTTTTGGGTTTGACCAAGCGATTGTGATAATCCTTGGAGCTTTTTGGGTGACCAAGCGATTTTATGGATCCTTGGAGCATTTTTGGGATATGGCTCTCTTAGATATGAAATGGTCATAAATGACTGATATTCAAGGGTTCTGTTTCCTTGATACCGTCAAGAGAAGCTAGCCGGTACGTCCCGGGTCCTATTTTGCTATCAATGACATATGGACCTAACCAATTTTCTGCGAACTTGTCCCTCAGGTGGGACGACAAATTAGAGTTCTGTTGGTTTTCCTTCAAAACCAAATCACCAACCCGAAAGTCCCTTAGGTGAACTTTCATGTTGTAAGCTTTCTTAAGCCGCTCTTGATAGATACGTAAGTGCTCGAGAGCATTAACGCGTCGTTCGTCAAGCAACGTAAGTTGGTCTAACCGGGCCTACCGCGCAGAGTCATCATCGATGAACTCCTGCATTGATATGCGAAGGGAAGGAATTTCCAACTCGAGAGGCATTACTGCCTCTGAGCCATACACGAGCGAAAATGGAGTTGCCCCAGTTGGCGTCCGAATGCTAGTGCGATAAGCCCAAAGGGCAAGTGGGATTTGGATGTGCCAATCCTTATGACTGTCTGCGACCATATTTTTAAGGATGGCAACTAGCATTTTGTTTGACGCCTCTGCTTGCCCATTTGCCTGTGGATAATAGGGTGTTGAAAAACTATGCTGAATCTTGTACTTTGTGGTCAAAGCATGCACGTCTTTGTTCTTGAATGATGGCCCATTATCCGAGATTATTTTGGATGGAATACCAAAACGACATATGATGTTATGCAAAATGAACTCCACAATGCGGGGTCCTGTCGTAGAGGTTAGCGGAATTGCTTCCACCCACTTGGTAAAATACTTTGTGGCCGTTATGATAAACGTGTGATGGCCTGATGATGCAGGGGAGATCTTTCCAATTAGATCGAAGCCCCATTGCAAAAATGGCCAAGCAGACTGGACTGTCTGCAGGGCCTGGGAAGGTACGTGCATCAAATTGGCATGATGTTGACACTTCACGCACTTCTTGACATATGCGCAACAATCTCACTCTAAATATGGCCAATAATATCCCATGCGAAGAATGCGCTTTGCAATGGCCATACCACTAAAGTGGCCACCACATGTACCATCGTGCGCTTGGGCGATCGCCCAAGTGGACTCTTGCTGGTCCAAGCAACGAAGAAGAATTCCGTCATAGCTGCGACGATACAAAATGTCTCCTATCAAGACATACTTAGCCGCTTTCTTCTTGAATGTTCATTTTGTGGCGTGCGTCAATCCAAGGGGAAGATTACCTAACTTGAGGTAGTCTCTAATGGGTAAATACCAGTCCTGTTGATCGGAAACCTCGATAGTATGAACAACCAATCCCTTTTGAAGTTCTTCCCTAACAAACGCTGAATGGGATAGAACTTGCAAGAATAGCGTTGTGTTGCTATTAATGGGAGTAGGGGAAAACAAGGACCCCCAGTTGGCACGTTTTAGATGATCTCGAATTCGAAAGAACTTATCCGATGATGGTTCGATCTGGATCATGTGGATTCCTCGGCGTCAAGTTTGAGCTTGCACGCTCCATCACGGATTGCGATAAGGTTTTGACTTGAATGGTTGTCATATCACCGGAAAGGTCTTGCGGAATTAGTGACCCCAAGGAGGCCATTGTGTCCACAAAATGATTCGATGATCGAGGGAGTGCCTCGATGTCATACCACTCAAGTTTTGCCAAGAATTTGTCCACAAGGGCTTTATAAGCCTGCAAAACTGGGCATTTGCATTTATATACCCCTTTGACTTGATTGACTATTAACAGCGAATCACCAAAGATGTTCAGTCATTTGATGTTCATGGCGATTGTTGTCTGAAGACCTAGGAGCAAGGCTTCATATTCCGCATTATTGTTGGTGCACTGGAAGTTTAATTTAAATGACAGAGGCATTGGAGCACCCTGCGGTGTGAAGAATACAATTCCCGTGCCACCACCTTGCTCACATTTAGAACCATCAAAGAATAGGGTTATGTCGGCTTGTGACTCAGGCTCATCAGAATCTGGCGATTATGAGACATGGAAGACCCCATCATCGGGTAGTTCTATGACTAGAGGCTGATCGTCTTCAAGAGGAGCCTCTGCTAGTTGATCGGCTATGACTTGTCCTTTGATAGATTTTTGTCCAATGAACTCAATGTCAAATTCCGTCAACAACATGATCCATTTCGCCGTGCGACTACTATGATAAGTACGACTCATCATGTATCACAATGGATTCTCCTTAGACACAACATACGTAGTGTTGCTCAACATGTAGTGGCATAGCTTTTTGGTAGCAAACACCACTCGCTAAGCGGAGTTTCTCAACGTATGCATAGTTAAGTTCGTAACTAACCAGGGTGCGGCTAAGATAATAAGTAGCCTGTTCTTTGTGAAGTTCATTCTTACGGGCCAGCATGGCACCCAGTGCCACCTCGATAGCTGAGATGTATAAGTAGAACGGCACTCCTGGTCTAGGTGGTGCCAATACTGCGGCGAAGCCAAGTATTGTTTGATTTCATCAAAGGCTGATTGGCACTCGTCATCCCAGTGAAATGTAACCCCCTTGTGCAATAATTTGTTCATGGGTCGACATTTGTCAGATAATTGCGCTATGAAGCGTTTAATCGATGCGACCTTTCCTTGCAGACTTTTGAGCTGCTTGATAGTGGTTGGGGGAGCCATTTCAAGGATTGCCTTGACTTTGTTTGGGTCCACTTCGATGCCTCGTTTTGAGACTATAAAACCCAAGAGTTTTCCAGATGTGACGCCGAATACGCACTTCTTGGGATTCAGTCTGACCTTATGCTCTATGAGGCGATCGAGAATCTTGCTTAAGTCATCGAGATGATCCGAGCGCAAAAGAGACTTAGCTAACAAATCATCCATGTAATCTTCCAAAGTTTTGTGCATGTAATCATGGAAGATATACGTCATGGCACGTTGGTAGGTAGCGCCAGCATTTTTAAGGCCAAAAGGCATGACCTTATAACAAAATGTCCCCCAAGGCGTTGTGAACGCCATTTTTAATTGGTCTTCAGGATTGATACGAATTTGATTGTATCCTGAGAAACCATCCATTAGGGAAAGCATTTCGTGACCTGTTGTAGCGTCTACCAACGCGTCGATGTTGGGCAAGGGGAAATCATCCTTAGGACTCGCTTTGTTTAGATCTCAAAAATTAGTGCATATGCGAATCCTCCCGTCGGGCTTCTTGATGGGAACCATGTTGGACAGCCATGGCGGATAATCCATGTAGATGACAAACTGTGCATCCAACAACTTTTGCAATTCGTCTTTGACCATCAAGGCCACTATTGGGTGCATCTTTCGTAGTTTTTGCTTTACGGGCTTGATTGTCGGATCAAGCATTAAATTATGCATGACTAGCTATGGGTCTAGTCCCGGCATGTCTCTGTATGACCATGCAAAAACCTCCTTCTTCGCTTTGAGAAGGGCAATGTAGTCGGCTTGCTCTTCAGGGGATAAGCTTACCCCCAGCTTGATAATCTGTGGATTCGTTGGGTCTAAGCCGATGTCTACGTCAGTCATTTCCTCGACTGACATGTGGGATCCGTCCTCCAACTGATGTGGAGTCGGGATCAAATGGATATCATTGGCTGAGTTTAAATCTACATTTGGAACCTCGGGTCCCTCTTCAGCCTGAAAGATATCTTGAGTTGTCCTTGGGGTAAAATGAAGCATTTCACCGAAAGGCCAGTACTCTGATGGTGATAAAGGTGAATTGACGCGATCCCAGTCGATGGCATCTATGTCTAGATGCAATGACCATGATGGATCGGCCGGATTGCGGATGGGTGCGGTCAAATCAATGGAGATCATGTGGATGGAATGAATTTGGTCTCCATTACCACGGGTGTTATAGCTCGAACATTCTGGGTGCTCCCTATGCTCTGGATCTGGTTCTGTAGGGACGGGTATGAACGGATCAGCCCTATGTGCTGATAGGAGGATAGGGTCTTCCCTCGGTACTGTTGTCATGATAGGGTCTCGGGGTGGACGGTGCTCATCTTGAATTTGGAGCCATGGATCCAACACTTGGTCCCACCTTGCTGGGTCTACCCACCATTCATGCCCTAGCAGTATGCCCATCTGTCCCATTAGATCTTCATGAGTTAAAGGGCGGTGATGTCGTCGCGCATGTCTGAGATAGTCCATCTCAGTCTCATCTTCTGAATCACTTTCGGAGACCCAAAAATGTTCATTCTCTTCAGCAACTATTACTTGCGACGTTGAGGGTTCTCCTTGTTCCAGTAAGTTAATCTGGTCCCATTGCGGTTGTTCCACTCTTGGTGGAGGGACCTGATTCTCTTGACACTGTATTGATTCAACTGGAACCTCTAAGGGGAATAGCTTCAAAAAGATGTCCGGAAGCCGTTGATGTTCTCTTTGAGGATTAATGTTCGAACTTTCACCTCTCTCTAGCAAAGGAGAGGGATTACTGCTATTTCCAAGGGTGTTTGTTGACCATGGGAGGTAATCTCCCAATGTATATTCTGTATTTGGGTTGGCATAAAGATCTGGTGCCAATCCCCCCTTGTTGCCTATTTCTAGGCCTTGCATATTTTTGACCAAGATGTCTAAGGGCAGGGGGTGGTTGAACCCTACTCCCGATTTATCATATGGCATCTGATATCTTGGTTGGCAAAGGACACGCATCCCTTGCTCATATCTGCCTAGCCCATATCCATGCCAATTGCATTGGCCGAGATATCTTAGAGCGAAATTTGGGTTTGACAGATAATTGATATTTTTTGCAAAAGGTTCTTCGTCTTCGTCCTTTTGCTTGCATGGTTCAAGACCATGATCCAGGCCCCCATACACAAAATTTGTCTGGTTTGGTGGGTAACCTAGAGGAAAAACTGTTCCTATGGGAAGGCGAGGTCTCCCCATGTCCTGTACTGACTCTACTGTGGGTGTTGCCACAACATTCTGCACTAAATACTCCCCCAGGCCCGTACTGGCCATTTCAACAGTGATTGTTGATGATTGGGTGGGAGGAAACGGGAGTCCTTCCTGAGTCCATTCCATGTTCGATGTTTTAGGAGTCTCAGCTTCCTTTGTGCTAGGTATTTCCTCTGTTGATACCGTTGAAATTGTTGGCAACCCCTTTTCTAGGGGCTGAGCCTCTTCCATGATCTGTTTTCCCTTGTCCTTCTATTTGGCCATGATAGGTGGCATTGATAATGAAGGAGCAGATGATGAAGGCTCACCTGGCTGGGATTTTGTTGATTTTGTCACCAGTGGTGCCTGCGGTATCGGACCCTTTTTAGATGGATTTAACTGGAAATCCAAATGTGTTGAAGGGAGGGTCGATTGAGGCATGAATTGTACCGCATTGCAATACTTGAAGGGTTCTAAGTCCATGGGGACTACATGTATTTCTCCTTCAAAAGCATACTTTAAGCACTGGTGAGCGATCGAAGGGACACACTTCATGTCCCTGATCCAAGGCCGCCCTAGCAGTATATTGTAAGCCATCTTGCCTTCCAACACATGGCACAATGTAGGTATTGTCTTTTGTCCTACCTAGATAGGCAGAACAACTGTGCCGACTGTCGAGCATATTGCATCGTTGAAAGCTCGCAGTGTGTACGTGGAGGTTGTGATATGAGAGGTCGGCAACTTCAAATGTTTTAAGGCCGCAGTGGTAATGATGTTACTGGACGAGCCAGTATCTACCAACACTCTCTTGTACGGGATCCCATTGACCCGCGCGATAACGTGCAGGGGTGGATCTGCCATGTCATTAGATATCATTTTGACTTCATCTTCTCTGAATGTGATGACCGGCTCCGTACATCGTTTCACATGTCCCACGAAGTTGTTGAAAGAATTTGCTTCGTGAGGCTGTAATTTGATGGCTTTTAAAATTTCCATAAGAGCTTCCCTATGAGGTGTTGACTGTTGAATAAGCTCATAAATGGAAAGCCTAGCCGATGTGGTCCGCAAACTCTACGTGAGTTTGGTCCGTATCGTGACCTCGGGTCTAGGCGGAGGCGACTGCATAGGGCGTTGTTGAGGCTACGATGTTGTTGGAACTTCCCTTGTAGCTACCTCGGGGGCAACTGCTGGGTACTTTTTGTTCCTGGTCACTATGCTAATCATTCCCACAAATCCTTGCATGGGAAGATTCTGTCGCACCTCGTTAACCTGGAGAGGTTTTGCCTGTGCCTCGTGAGCAGGCAAAGGGTCCCTGAATACCCCCATTTGTTGATTGTTTGGCGCTATGGGGTTGTCCATGGCCAATGTTTTATTGTCGATCAAATCTTGGATTAATCCTTTGAATTTCCAGCATCCATTTAAGTCATGTCCCCTACGCCTATGGAATCTACAATACAATTCCTCTCTGTATCCCTTAGGCTTAGGAGCGTTAGGGTCTACAGTTTGGATCTCTGGCAGGGTGACTAAATTTGCCACTGACAAGCGGTCAAATAGGGAGTCCCTGGACTCCGTATAATGGGTGAATTGTCGCCTAGGGCGACGCTGCTGATTCTGCTCCTATCTTGTATTTTCTCTTTCATAACTAGGAGGCACTGCCTGGTAATTAGCCTTTTGGGGCTGCATTTCTTGCACAGGCTTGGGGACATTTATCGCAACTTGGTTAACCGCAGCGGGTTGTGATTGCGTAGTCCCGGTCTTAGTGGTTTTATTCCACTCTTTCTTTTTAGGCTTGGCGATTGCGCCTTCGCCTATTTTGATCTCTTCTATAACTCTGGCTTGCGCCAAAGCTTCTTCTAAGCTGGCGTATTGCTACAGCTGCAATAGCCCAGAGATCGATTTCAAGCAACTTTTTGCGAACATCTGTGTGAGATCAGACATAGGGGGACGGTAGGGTAGCTTAGAAAGCAAAGCCCTCCATCGATTCCCGTATGCTGCCATTGTTTCTTCCTCATATTGCCTGAGGCTGGCCAGATCACTCAGTGATGCCTTCTTCCTTGTGTTGAAAGCAAAGCGTTCAAGAAACGCATCTACTAATTGATCTAGGTTGTTTATGTTGTGTTTGGGTAATTGTGTGAACCAATCCGAGGCAGGGCCTGCGAATGTGGTTATGAATGTTCTAAGCAATAATGCATCATTATCTTGGATGCCGAAGCATTGACTTAGGAACCTTGTGACATGTTCTTGTGCGTCCTCTTCACCTTTAAAGACTGCCAATTGAGGCAACTTGAAATGTTCGGGGTAAAGAGGTGTGGGCACTGAGGGATGCACTGGATGACTGCGAAGTTGACGTAATGTGGGTTTTTGATGCCCAGAAGATTTTGTCTCCATAGACTCCAAACGCTCTAATAGCGCTTTGTATGCATCGAAAGATTTTATTTCTTCCTCTTTTGTTTGCTCCCGTTGTGAGTTATGGGAGACTGGAGGCCTATGGGGGGGTGGCCGAGTGGCAGCCCTCCCGCCTTGATGGGGCATTTTGGCCCATTCTATTTCTGGTTCATACTCCTCATAAATTTCTTGAGGAGTCTCTGGACGAGACCTATGACCTTGATTGAGTCCCCGCTGAGGGTACCCATCATTGTTTTGGGGAGTGGCCTCCCTCTCGGGTCTATAAGGTCTCGGAGGCAAAGCTTGACGAGGTCGTGGAGACCTGTCCTGCACCAAAGGATTGTGCCTCTCATATTTTTTGGCTCTTTGGGTGCGAGGGGTTGGCACCCTCTCAGGTAGTTTATAGCGCAACTCATCCACTTCGCGTTGCATGCGCTCTTTATTCAAGCGGTATAAGTACTCTAACTCCTGATGACCTTGCTCAAGCCACGTGATTTGGGCTTGGCGGGTGGCATGTCTGGCGACTATCGGGTCAATTTGGTCTGCCCTCTTTTGCTCAGGAGGCTTGAATGTTTCTCCTATGTGTTTGCCTCGATTTTGATGATCTAAAATTTCAATGGGTCGCTTCCCTCTGTCGAGGTAGGCGGCATGTACTTGAGGCTCTGGCCTCAATGGGTGATCATGATATCTAGCTGGTGCAGAAATGCAAGGTTCCCGCACTATTTTTTGTCCTTGAGGAATGCGATGGCTTTCCTCGTACTCCCTTTCATGGGTTTGAAAGGGGCGGGCGGAGTTAGCTCGCCCTGTGTAAAGAGCCCTGCGCTCTGGATTTTGTCTTTCTGTTCTAATGGGAGGTAAAGAAGGGATGCCATATCCACGTTGTCTCTCCAAATGGACAGTGTGCCTCTCTAGCGCTTCATCGCGCTGTGGCCACTCATGTCTAACCTCAAAAGGCGATTCTCTATTTACATCAAGGTCTACATGTAAAGCATCTTCCCGAAAGGGGCTGTGTTGAATGGGCATACCCCACCAAGGGGGATCCCAATAATTCTTTCTTGACGTGGTCTGACGAGGACCTTCTTGTGGGCCAGACCGCCGAGGTGGTATGACAAAGTCCTCAGGACTAAAGCGAAGGTGACTTGTGCCTACTTCTTGTGTACCTTCCGGAGCTTCTGCCCTTGATTGGGCTTGACTATGGGTGTACACCATTGCGGTGCTTCTCTACTAACTAAGCAGATTTTTATCTCGTTTATGATGATTTTTCTTTTTGTCTACACTAAGCAGAAATGAACACACACATACACAAACCGTGATTATCTCTTTTAAGGGTTTAAATAGTGTGTCCTAAACTGGTTTAGTGCATTTTGATGTTTTGTTTTGTTTTTGCAAGTTTTGAGGAACATTTAAATGCATTATGAAGGCTCATATAACTCCCAAAATGGTCGCCCCTTCAATATACCAACCAAGCCGATATACCAACCTCTCTATATACCCGCCCTTACGAGAGGGAGACTATAGGTACGTGAGAGCAGATGGTACGTGGTACGTAGGCGGTACGGAAGGGGGATTGTCCTGTTAATGGCACCTACCATAGAAGACTTATCCTCGTGCGCATGGGAATCACCCCAGCGACACTCGGTCAACTTTCATCAGGATTTACGCCTAACAACAGTGACAATCAGGGTAATGGATGCAAATCAAGCCAAGGTGGTGATGAAATCCATCGATGGTCTTGATCAAGGGCTGGGGTTTTACGACCAGCTCCTTGGTTTAATTTTACCCCACGTGAAGTGTGTGTGGTTCTTTTTATTTAAAAATGAAACGAGCAGAAAAAAATAAAACTTTCCCTAAGCCATACAAAAAAAACAGCAATCTGATAGAAGCTAAAAAAAAATTTTTTTTTTTTTTTTTTAAACAATTAAATAAAGTAAGAAAATTGACGGAAACTTTCTCTACCCTTTAAACAATTAAAAAAAAATTCATTTTCCTTGATTTTTTTTTTTTTTTTAAGCTTTCCCTAAGAAGGTAAAATTAACCGGAAGCAGGAACAGAAAAAATGAACAAAAAAACAACGGGAACAATTTTAAAACCCTTACCTTTCTCTGCCCAAACTTGCTGTTTCTGATCTTCGGCTAAAAAAAAGGTACCTGCTAAGCACAAAACACAGCAAATCAAATTAATTTCTGTGATTTAAAAATCAGGGAACGGTCCCACCGTGATCGCCATTGAAAGCACGAGATTATGGAAGAAAAACACACTGAGATGCAATAAAAATAGAACTAGCTAGATGCATGAAATAACACAGATGTAATCACATCAAAAAATAGGAGCACAGCCTTTTTTATTCATGTAGTTCCAACTCAGTTACAATAGCATCATTTCCATTACAAAAAGTGCACAGTGATCTTCTTCCGCATGCCCACATTTGAATCGGGCGGGCCAGTGTTGTCGTCGCTTATTACTGATGAATCTTTGCTCCTTGTTGTTTTCCTGCATTCAAAGAAATAGAAAACTGTTTAGTAGCACCTACGTTAAAATGAAACATTCGTGAGAGTAAAATGGCATAAAACATGCATGTTGGTATTGTGCAAAGCAAAAGAAACAGATTAAAATAAGTTACGCTGAAACATAAATAAACTAGAGCATGGCAGATGTATTTGAACGCAACGCATGACATAAGATATATCTGATCGTAAAGTGTGAACTATATAAACATCATGAGCATGACATAAAATAAATACGTGATAACAGATAGATTAAAAAGAGAACAGCTGAGAGTGTGCGGGGTGCCCGAGCGGGCCGCCCGCTGTTAAAAACTTTGACTTTTAAGCCAATCTTACTAGGAATGGGCCCAAAATCTAAGATAATGTGATGTCGTCGAATAACTGGTTCACTGTATCCAATGTTGGATCTGAAGGTTCGGATTCACCTTCAAACAGCCACCAATAACCTCCCTTGCGAAAGAGATTGCAGATGTAGAAGAAGGAATTCCAAAAGGAGTGCAATCGGGTTTCTGGTTCTGCAGCACTCTGTTGCATTTTAAAATACTCGTAAACCTGTGTTTGGGTGGAAAAATCCACCATTTTATAGACCCAGGGGGTCTCCTTGAATGGTGTGCATAAGCACCACGCGTTGGTCAAAGGTGCCATGTGGCGGTCGTGTCTCCTTGAGAGAGGAAAGTCTTCCACGACTGGGGTTTCGATGAATGCCACTATGATAGTTCTTCAACGGCCCACGTAATTGATTGTGGTGTCACTGTCGGTTAATCAATGTCTGCTTTAATGTCTGTCTCTAACGGGTTGAATTCTGCCTTTGAATGCTGACGTGTCGCCCTTGAATGCTGAAGTGTCGCCTTTGGGTGTTTAAAAGTACGCTTAGCGCAAATACCGAAGTGTCACGATATCGTGACGTCGCGATATCATGACACTTCGGCCAAGGTAGAGCCTTGGGCGTTGAAGTGTCGCGATATCACGGCGTCGCGATATTGCGATGTCGCGATATCGTGACACTTCAAGCAAAGCTTTGCTTTGGGTGCCGAAGTGTCGCGATATCACGACGTCGCGATATCGTGACACTTCGGCTGAGGCCCTTCTTTTGATTAAGACTTTGTTCTTTGCTTTAAGACTTTGTTCTTTGCTTTAAGACTTTGTCTTGATGAAGGCTTTGTTTTGATAAAGGCTTACTTTCAATTAAAGTTTGCTCTTGTTTAATGTTTTGCTTTTGATTAAAGGCTTGAAGTTTGTTAAAGGCTCGCTTTTGATTAAAGGCTTGAAGTTTGTTAAAGGCTCGTTAAAATGACCAACTTTGCTCTGCTCACTTTTTGACCTTCTAAACTGCTATGTAAGTGGCTAGGACCACTGTTTGACCTCTGAAGGCTGCCCTGAAAGCTGTGTATGTCAATGCGATCAGTGTTTGTAGTCACTTAATCGGATTGGTGCTATTTTGGTGTCTACAAAAACCATGCATAAGTGAAGCGAAAAATAAAATGATGCATGGGATCAACAATGTACAATATTTGAAGGAAGAAATAAAGCCACAATTTTTCATATTTAGTCACAACTTCATACGCTAAGGTTCAAATATGGTGAGATTATTGAACACTTTTTTCATATTTAGTCACAATGATCTTACTGAAGAAAAAAAAAATAGAACAAGCTTCCAAGGTCTAGTGAAGGAAGGGAATACAAAGGTGTAAAAAACATCCCAAAATTTTTTAGCCATGTCACAAAACCAAAATGTGAATAAGAGCTTATGAAGCATTACAAAATTTTCACTCAAGGGAAATATATAAAATTGAAGCGAGACTTTCAAGACATTATAAGTTTTAATGTAGAAGTTTCTATCCAAAAAATATGAGTTTTAGATTCAATAATAATTTTCCAAATTTAAGCAACAAGAAAATTCCAATAAAAGTAACATACCACTTAACATTAAACTTAAAATTTAATAATAAAAAAATAAAATATATTTTTAAGATCCAACTAGAATTGATGCCTTAATATCTTTAAAATATCAATATCACCAAGATACACACGTGCTACGTGATGATACTAGTGATAAGTAATCCTCACATTTTTTAGATGAAAAGGCCATTATACTAATAAAATAATGTTTAATCATACAAAAAATGGGCGAGTGGGATTAGCACACCTCGTAAACCAACACACTAAACAACGTGGTTAGGAGTACACAAGAGTGTTAGAAATAGTCCACAAAAAGCTAGACAACAACCACCAAAATAATTTCAAATATGTATTCAAAAAGAAAGGATACGAGAAATCACTACCAAGTGGAAGGCTTGAAGTTTTCCTCCCTATGTTCATAAGTCCATCCTACGGTTGAAGAAGACGGGGCTCCCTAGCCATCAACAGTAGTACCACTAACAATATGGGCCTGTACATTTGGTATAATTTCACCCTAACCAAGGGTATCATCTTGCTTAGGAGGCCGAACATCCCAACCATAGGTCGAGATAGATGGACCTCCAGCTCAAAATTCTCCATATTTATGCTACATAGTGGGACTGGGACCAGTTTCTGGTAGTAGAGGGCTACGGCTGATGACGGGTCCCCCGATAAGTCACCAACCGAAATATGGAACCTCCCTTGGAAGGGGAAGGAAGAGGCACATGACTCACAGCATAGGGTGCATTCCCCCAATGATTCATAAGGGTACATAAGTACTACAGCTCCACATGTACTATTTTTAACTTGCACTTGAATTTGTAACCAGCAATCAAAGAATATATCATATTTATCAACAATAGAGAAGACATGCTCGATATATTGCAAAGAAACAACATCTCTATTCTGGGACTTCCATAGATAAAATAGTGTACCAATTCTAAAAATATTCCAAATACAACCAATTTGAAGAAAAAAGAAATAGGTTCATCCAAAATAACATGCACCTAGGTAAAATCCTCCTACATAATAGGGCTAAAAAATTCAAGAAGCCAGTCCCAGGGCAACTAAGCCCGATCACAAAACCAAAAAATGTGTAGTAAATCTTTCATCTGTCCACAAACCGGTAAAATGGGATTATGAACACCCAAATGCTTAAGCCTATTGCCAACAAAACAACCTCTGGTGCAAGAGGCTCCAAGCAAAAAAACTTTGTTTAGGTTCAATATAAGTAGCCCAAGCAATCTGAATCCTCTTATTCCATTGGGAGGGAAGAGAGACTAAGTCCCATCTCAGAGTGAGCTTATCAACCAATGGAAAGAGATTGCTCATCTTGCAGAGGAAAATATTTGTGGACACCCTATCTTATGAATTTATAATTATGCAAGTAAGGTATACTTGAGGAATAAAGGTTGTAGAAATAAAAGCCATAAAAAGTTTATGAAATTTGAATACAAAAGAGTTCAAATTTAATTTTAGTATATCTTGAAGAACGATAAAAAAAATATTATGACCATTAATACCAACACATATTTTTGTATTGCAAAATATTAGTTGGTTAATTATCCTTTTTTCTCATCCTAAAATATAATCATACAAAAGAATATATTTTATACTTCTTTTTCAAAATTCTTAATACGAAACCATTTTAGGATATATAAGGAATATTTGCCATGTCTACATCAAAAATATGTCTCATAGAATCTTAAATTTTGAAGGGTCCAAATTTTGCACCATGAAAAGCAAAAATGAGAACAATACTTGTGGTCGAAAAACTCTAGGCTATTATTATTGGTGATGAAACTCATCCTGAGGAGGTTGTAACTAGGAAAAAGTATGATGAAGGATATGCAAGAAAACTTATGCTCATTGATTTGGAGTGGATGACAAAATACAACCATGCATAAATGAAGCAAAAATAAAGTGATGCATGGGATCAACAATGTACAATATTTGAAGGAAGAAATAAAGCCACAATTTTTCATATTTAGTCACAACTTCATATGCTAAGGTTCCAAGATGGTGAGATTATTGAATAATTTTTTCATGTAATTGTACACTTAAAATCAATATTGAATACAATGGAAGAAATTGAGGATAATTATTGGTCTTAGTTGTACTTTAAGCTCATATTTAATCATTTAGAACATTTATGAAATCTCTCCAAGCATCAAATAGATGTGTGTCATTTGAAGAATGAGTAAACATCCTTCAACATTACGAAGCGGAGAATGAGTTGTCCAATAATGCCCTTATCTACATAAATAAAATTTAGAAAAATTTGAATGGTCCTTCTACCCCATCTTCATCATAAAATAAATATTAATGGAGAAGGAGGTATTGTCATATTTGCGAGACAAAAAGACATAATACAAGATTTCGTAAATATAATTCATAAGCTTAAATAAATAAATTTTAAAGATCTCCTCAAGATAATCAATAGTCTCCACAAGGAAAATAAGGACAAGGTCAATATCAAGGAGGGCAATCTCAATAAAGTCCATAGCAACAAGGGTATGTTTCTTAGGGTGAATTGCAACTAAATTGTGGAGAAGAGTGTGAAATAGCACATAAGGTCCTCATGAGCAAGGAGTTTTTAAAAACAAGAAATAAAGGAGATAATAAACAAGCCAAGAAACAAGGTGAAGTTCAAAAGCGTATTTCATCAAAATATATTAAATATTACGAGTTTTCAAAACTAAGGTGTTATTTAAAAATAATACTTAGAAATGTTGGTGAAGGATACTTTTGAAAAAGGTGTGATAATCTCTATTGGTATAGTGATAAGAATGTGCATGACACTATTCACCCTTGATATCCTTGAAGGGCATTACAAAATAGAAATTGAAATAATTGAAAAATTGAAGGATAAGCCTATGATGAGCGATGTTTTTTATGATACAAGTAGCATTATTTAACGAATAAATATCATTTGAGATATAGGTGATTTAAGTCCCATGATGGTTAATATGTTGTTCAATAAATGTGATCTCGTCGAAAAGAAAGATATAGCTTATAATACAAGTGAGTTGAAAATTGTTGATGAAATAAAATATTGTGTAGAAGATGGTTGTATTGGCCATGATAAAGACCATATTATTAGATTTGATTGCGATAGTGATTGTATTGCTAGATATTATAGTGATAATTTGAATTTTTTTGAAGGTCATTTTCATGAAAACATCTTTGGGTATATCCTTTATGATAATGATAGAAATCAAAGCGATGATGAAGAATTTGGATGTTTTAAAATGAATACCAAATGTACTAGCTAAAAATTAATGATAAAAAAGAGGTACAATGGTATATGGTTGGGAAGACATAGTGAAGGTTTGAAATTACCTATAATACCATGTATAAGGCCAAAGAATGAATGCTTTAGTTATGATAGTCCAATAGGAAGTGGTGAAATCAAATTTATGACATGTATAAATAACACAAAGTTTGTGAAGAATGAATCATATGCATAACTCCATAAGGTGGGTTGTTTTAGTCATTATGGAATATCTAGACATGTGACAACTAGTTAGTGGAACATGCATTCTTGTAAAATTTATGGAGGTAAAAATCACTCTTAAAGAAATTGTTGGTGTAAAAATAAAGTGATTTATAAAATATAGATAAAAAATGGATGAATATGTTAGAATGGGATAAAACAAAAGAGATGTTAAATAGCTTTTATAGAAGGATACAAATTTTATTGAATGTGAAGAATACAAATAAATAATTATAGCATCAAAATAATATGACCCAAGCAATGCTTGTAAGACCTATGGTGACAAAATCTATAGTATAATATTATGTGGAAAATTTTGAAGATGTGAAAGATTCCAAAGATATAATCTAGTGGTTATTTCCTAGAAGTGGTGACCTAAAGGTAGATCTACAAGTTTTTTCATAGATAATGATGACCTAGAGGTGACCCAAAGATAAAGGATGTAGAGATGATCCAAAGGTAATTATGATCAAGAGGAAACCCAAAGGTAACAATGATCCAAAGGCAAGGGCCTAGAGTCGATCTAATGGCAATGATTACCCTAAGGAAGAGACCCAAAGGTAAACCTAGTGACTAACCAAATAGGTAAATCTTGTGGAGATTACTTAGAGCCAACAAAGCAAGAGATAAGGTATAGTTCTAGTATATTGCAATCATTAGGGGTAATGATCTTTATAATAAATAATATAATAAGGAGGTTGTTAGATTTTATTACATTATTTGTTATGTACATGTCATTATTATGTTATGTAAGAATTAGGGGATGAGTGATGATGTCACGTTATGCAAGGTTGGATAGTCACATGTCTCATAAAATAATTGAGAAGATGAAAAGACATGTTGAAGGTGATATACAAAAGGTAGGCGCCATATTGATTTATTAATTTTTATGTTGTATGTAAGACCAGGCTAGCATATTTGTATGACAAATGTGTGGAGGAATACCATAAAATATTATGATGAAAAATGTGTGTTTAATTTATTGATTGTTCATAATATTTTATTTTAAATATATTTATTCTCCCATTTTTGTTGAGGAATTCTCTACGATAGCTCATTCAATCACCTTATTGCAAAAAAAATAAAAAAGATTGTTTAAATCATATTTTATTTTAAATATATTTATTCTCCCAAAGGATTAGGAGGGAAAAAATAAGGGACCAGGCCGAAAGGATTGGGAAAATAAGGGAGTGATAAAGAGTTGGACGGGGATGGAGAAGAGGGAAGGGGGTTTTAAAGGGACAAATTTAATTAAATAATATCGAATTCGATCGGAATATCCAATATTTTTTTGCTTTGTACGAGAGAAATACATACAAAACCTCTCAATCCTCTTCAAAGAGGTATCAAACCCTGTTCACACTATGACCCTGTTCACGACGACATAAAGTATTAGATAAACTATGATAAACTTGCATTTTTACTGCTTCCAATTTGTGTACATATATAATTCCAGTAGTTTCCATTCTTTTCCGGCGTTCAGATTGTTTTTATAATACGATAGATTCCTAGCTTCAGCTTACACTCTTAATTTCTTTTCAAATGGGACATTAAGAAACAAACCTTTTTGACGTGACCGAATTGGAATCCGGTTTGCAATAATATTTTATTTATATTAAATACAACAGTAACTCATTTCAGCAAAATTACGCATAATAAATCTAATGAATAACGTGCTGCAATTCTTATCGAGGAGGATGCCTGCCTATAGTTTCATCCCCGTAAACAAATATATACTGCCAAGGAAGGGTACAAAACGCCTTTTTCTTTAAGCGGGTACATTAGCATGTGTCACAATTTTGAGGACCACGGAGAGAAAACGTAAGCCTGTTCGAATGATTCCTACATGGGCAGGTCTTGAAGGAGCTACGATCTCCCTGTTCCCATGTTCTTACCACCCAAATGCTTAAATAAATTGTTTGTAAAGGGCAAAAGTAAAGACAAAAATTTTCTCTGACAAAAAATTTCTTAACGTAAAAACTGTCCTCCGTAGATAATGGGAAAGTGATTTTTTTTTAACTTACGAGAGCAATAGCTATTTAGACCAATTGATACCAATAATCAACTATGATTAATGGCCATATATTATCCAATGGCTGCATCATAATACATGGTACAAATCCATTGGATAAAAAATGAAACAACAAACATAAACTTTATAAAAAGAGATCCATATGGAAGTAATTAATAATTGTCCCTTATTAAAGGAAAGACACCTCAATACATAGAAAATGAATTTTTAATATCACAAAATGCATTTAATTTTAAATATGTTGATATTATACGTTATCAACTTTGCTTTTATTATCTTTTTAAAATTATTTGTCCGGCACGAACGACTTTAGAATGTGAACCGGGAGAGGAATAAGCTTAAGATTTGAAAGGTTTTTTTTAGAGGGGGAGCTTTCCCTTTTAATATGAAATTGGTGTTCGTGGATACTATGGATCTTAGGGACATTGTTATGGATGGACACTTAATTTCCTATTATTTATGATCTCTTGGTAAATGATAAAATAAATTAGTAAACAAATATATGTTAGTGAAATGACATTAATATCAAAGTTCTTTTAATTGTTTGTATTAACTTGATTCCTATCCCGGTAATATTTATTACTTCCCCATAGTTGGATTCTATTTCATTATTTAGTATGTTAAACTTGAGAACAAGTATCCTTTAATGGTTTAAATATTAAAAGCAATTAACTTAAAAAGGCTCATTTTTATTCGATTGTGACTTGCTTATAGAATTGTTTAAAAACTTAAAAAATTGCATTTAGTGAAAATTTGATGAAAGAAATAATAGTACTAGCCTCATATAAAGAAAGCTATATTATTTACCCCAAATAAGTACTCCTAAGTTTGAAATATTTATGAGTGTATATAAAATACAACGGTGAATAAATTACATGTTATGTTTACCATGTCAATTATATGGATTTATGTTGTCTCTTATATAATTTTCTACTAAGGACAATTTAGAGATTAGTAGACAACAAGACAATAGATGTGAAAATAAATTTAATGAGACCCTTATAATTCAAAATTTTTATTAATACAAATTATTAAATAATAGTTATAAAAAAGAAACTTCATGGTGGGGGTAACCCTATTGTAGTTTGGTTGTTTGGTATGTATATGTTAAACATATTGAAATATATATAATTTAGTAAGTGCCAAACCATTAGCCTTATTAAGACTAAGGTTAAACCTTTTCAATTTTAACATTTTTTTACAATGATTGATAAAGAGACTTTTCAATCTTAGAAAAAAAACAATATAATCTTATTTATATATTTTCATATTAAACCTTCATAAAAAAATATTTGAATGGTAAAATTCTTATAACTTCATTTGTTATTATATATCGTATCATATTCAAAATGTTTCTTGTGACAAATTGGTAATTAGAAAAGCTTAAAATATGAACCTTACTAAATGTTAATAGAGGAAATTATATATATTTATTTATCCTATTGATAATTTAAACAATATTATATATTCATTTATCCTTTAGTAAGTTAACATTATTGCCTTTCTTTATCAAAAGCTCCTAAATGAAAATAAGATTTATCTTCTATAATGTCACCTCATTAATGAAGTCAAGCCTACATGGAATGACCTTAGTAACTAAATTTGAAATCATCAATCCTATCATGTTATAAAACATGACTATCATGTAAAGCATCACATTAATATATTTATTGGTCTCAAAACAACACAATGATTCTCTATGTTATCTAAGAAGATTTTATGAAAACTTCAATAAATAATTATAACTTAGGGTAGAAGTATTAATTTTATCTCTACCATATAATACTTACTCACTAACAATGTAATAAAAAATAATATAATATTTGTTAGAATTTCCCAAATAGATATGCAAAGCATTATAAGATTTTGAAGAAGCAAAATAGAATTGATTGATTTATTCCAAGGATCAACTTTGTATAAATAGAAAAGTTGATCATTGAGATTTGTTGGATTACAACAACTCATCATACTTGATGAAGACACCACTAAGAGTTCTCGTGACACATGGAGGAGTGGAGACTCAAGTGTTTCTATCCTAGTGGAGAACATTCTATTATTATAACACCCCCCCTTAAGTGATACTAGGGAGATTCATACAAATGAGCCTGAACAACAAGGCCTGAGGAGGTACTCATGTAAATTGACTTCTTTTTGAAGATATGGTAAAAATCCAATGTGAAAAACCATCAATCAAAAGGAAGTAAGAGGCTTGTCTTCGTATGGTGAATATTGTCCTCTTTATGCAAAAAAGAAGGATGAGTCTCGAAAACTTGGCCTGATTAGGTACTCATTTACATTTTATAGTTGATGAAAAAAACCCTTTGGGAAAAATCAACTATTAGAATAAGATAGGATTGTCTTTGTATGGCGAGTATTGTCCTCTTATACAAAAAAGAAAGATGAGTCCCAAAAACTTGGCCTGATTAGGTACTCATATACATTTTATAGTTGATGAAAAAAATACTTGTTGGGAAAAACCAAAAATTAGAAGAAGAGAGGCTTGTCTTCGTATGGAAAATATTGTCCTTATAAAACCATTCACTATATTTGTATAACTCCAAGCTTATCTTGCAATTGAAGGTAATGCGAAGAAGGAAATAACTTCGTGAAGATATCTGCAATATGATTCTTTGTTGGAATATATTCTAAGTATATATATCCCCATCCTGAATATGCTACCGTATGAAGTACATGTGTATCTCAATGTTCTTAGTGCGCTGATGCTCAACCAGATTGCGTGCACAATGAATTATGCTCTGATTATCACATCAAAGAGTTATAGGCTTTTCATGAGTGAAACCAAATTCTCTCAAAATTTGTCGTAGCCAAAGAGCTTCCTAACTAGCTAAAACTACTACTTTATATTTTGCCTCTGTAGGATATAAGGCTACTGCTTGTTATTTCTTGTATAACCAGGCTATTGGTGAAGAACCAAGGCAAAAGACATAGCCTAAGGTTGAACATCTATCTTCTATTGAACCTGTCCAATCTAAATTTGTGTAGCCAATGATATCCTTGGAATTTCCTTTATAGAAGAGCCCAAAGTGCATAGTAACTTGCAAGTAATGGAGGATCATTTTTGCTACTTGCCAATGACAAAATCGAGGTTTATGAGAGAATCTGGATATTAGGCCAACAATATATGAGATATCTGGGTGAGTATGAGTAAGGTATAACAGACTTCCTATAATCTAATAGTATAGAGAGGGATCACATAGAGGGGATAAGCAAGAAGTATTGAGGTGAATGCCATATTGAAAAGGGGTAGGAGAAGGTTTGAAATCTATCATTTTAAACTTTTGAAGAAGATCTAGAGTATACTTTTGTTGACACAAGGAAATTCCTGCATCTATTTGACTTATTTGAATTCCAAGGAAGTAATGGGCTAGACCTAGATCATCCAAGTCAAAATTTTTGGAGAGAGAGTCTTTTATAGTCTGAATGTGAGTGAAGTTACTACTAGTGATAACAAGATCATCAACATATAGAACAAGAATGGTGATTTTTCCTTCATTTCTCCAAATGTAGACTGTATTATCAAACTCACAATGAGAAAAAACCACCTAAATAAGGAAGGAGTCCATATTTTCATACCAAGCTCTAGGGGCTTGGTTGAGGCCATAGAGAGATTTTTTTAACCTACAAACAAGAGAGGAGTCTTGAGTGAAACCAGCAGGTTATTCCATGAATATTTCTTCTTTTAAGTCCCCATGTAAGAAAGCACTTTTTACATCCATTTGATATACAGACCACTTTTGGGAAGCAACTAGAGCAAGAACCAGTCTAACAAAATCCATTATAACAACTGGAACAAAGGTTTTTGTATATTCAATACCTTCAATTTAAGAAAAACGTTTTGTTACTAGGCAAGCTTTGTGTTTGTCTATTTCTATAGTAGACCCATATTTTATTTTTTATATCCATTTACAAGGAACTAACTTCCTTCCTTTGGGCAAGTGAACTAAATCCCAAGTTTTATTTTTGATTAAGGAAGAAAATTCATTTTCCATGATATCATCCCATATGTTGATACCTGATGCTTATTTGAAGGATTGAGGATCAGAGGAAATAGACTGATAGACAAGACTAGTGCCTATGGGGTTGGATGATCTAGTAGATGGGATATTTTGGATGTCAGGAGTAGATTTTTAAATAATGGTGCAGGACCATTTTGGCATAGTGGAAGGAGTAGAAGGAGTTGAAAGACATTCAGTTGGAGTTACAAGTTCCTCATCTTGGTTATCAATTGCCAAGTTAAGTTTAATATTTGGCTATTCATAGTATTGAGGTTCTACTATAGGAGAAGGCTCAATGGAGGAGGAAGGGGATTGAGGATCTTTTTGCGGGAATGTTTCATCAAATTGGATATTTCTATGAAAAATACATCATAAGTTGAGGGATCAAGGAGCCTGTAAGCCTTCATTTCCTCATAATAACCAACAAAGATGATCTTTTTGCTTTTCTTATCTAGAGCCTTCCTTTTCTTCTTTGGGATGTGAGCCCAAGCAGTACACCCAAAAATATTGAAGTAGGAAACATCTAGTTTTGAGCCACACCATGCTTCTTCAGGAGTTAAATGGTCAAGAGCTTTATGAGGTGTGCAATTTTGAATATAATTTGCACAGTTAATCACTTAAGCCCAAAAACCTTTCAAAAGATATCTTGAATGGAGCATACAATTTTGCCATTTCTTTTAATATTTGGTTTTTCCTTTCTGTAATACCATTTTTTTAAGGATTATGGGAGATACAATGTTGATGAATGATACCATGACTTGATAGAAACATGGAGAACTCATTACTGTAGTATTCCCCCCCCATTATCTGTGTGAATATTCTTAATTTTGCAAGAGGTCTGATTTTCAACTAAGGCTTTGAAAACTTTAAAGTGAGATAGAATATCACTTTTATATTTTAGGAAGTAAACCCAAGTTCTTCTAGAAAATTCATCAATAAAGGTTACAACATATTTTTCTCATTCGAATGAAGGTTTGGGAAACGTCATCAAGTCACTATGGATTAGTTCTAGAGGAGATGAGGCTTTTAGATAACTACATGGGTGGAAAGGGTCTTGATTTTTCTTTCCAAGAGCACATCCAAGACAAAATCCATCAATAGAAGAGACTTGGGGTAAAGTTGTTACCATATCATGGGTCCTCAGTTCCTTTAAGTAGTTGTAACTAAGATGTCCAAATCTCCATGAGCCACAAAATAGGAGACACCTTTTGGATTTTTGAATCCTTTGAAGTGAAATAGGTGATTGTTATGATAAATATCTCCTTTAGCTATAATAGAATAGGGATCTTGAAAGTCTCTTATCTCAACTCCTATTGGAGAGAAGAGAACTATTTTCCCCTTTCTAGAAGTACAAATTTGATACATGGAGAGGATATTTGTGGCAATGTTTGGAACATAGAGAACATTATTTATAGAGCCACCATAAATGATTATATCCCCCTTTCCTTTGACTGGGATAAAGGAAGAATCACCCACTTTTATGCTACATGTAGAACTAGAGGATATAGAAGAGAATGACTCATCTGAAATAGATATGTGATGAGTAGCTCCAAAATATAGAACCGAGTAATTAGAGGAAGAATTGGAAGTTTTCCCTTGAATATTTAGGGCTTTCCCTATTTGATTTTCATTGTCTATATTTTGATCCTTCATAGTTGCCTCTAGTTGTTTTAATCTTTTCCAACATTTGTTTGGAGAATGACCATTCTTTTTACAGTGAGTACAAGTTATGGGATTCCTTTCCTTCTTTTAGAATTTTTATTTAATAGAGGTGGAGGCTACTAAGGCTTTGGAGGAAGAGGAAGATATCTCATATCTTGCAATTTTTGTTTCTTCCCTAGTTAGTCTATCATAAAATTCTTCTAAAGAGGGCATTTTAAAGGTTACATCAAGAGAATATTTAATAGATAGAAATATGGTTGTAAAGATTTTAAATACACCATTTAGTTTAGACAAAATTAGATAAATATATTTTTTTTCAGTCTTTTTCTTCCCATTGCCTTTGTATTGAGTGAGGAATTCTTTGAATTTGGTGAGAAAGTCAACAATGCTACTAAAATATTTAGGAGATAAAGTTGTTAGTTTTGCTTCTAGTTGCATTGATCTAATTTGATCTAATTTCCCAAACAAGGTTTTTAGTTTCACCTAACTTTCATGAGGAGTTTTACAATCTATAATGTGAAAGCATAAACTTTCATGAATATTGGAGCTAATAATACCCATAGTTTCATGCATTTTCTCTTTGTGAATAAATTTTGCATATTCTTTATTAAAATCAGGTTGTTTTTCTTCTAGAAAATGAGTAAGACCTTTTTGAGAGATAAGATTCAAAATTTTAGGTTTCCAAGTGTGAAATTTATGAGGGGTGAGAGGTTCAATTGATATCATCATTTTTACACAAGAGAAAACGTGAAGTTATAACCAATATATACCCCATTTTAACTTCAATGATTGGATTAATGCAATTGATTTAAATAAATTATGAAGCTTTTCAATATAGAAAATCTTAAAATACCCACCCTAACAAAAGGGAAACTATAAGTATTTGAGTTTGTTATAATGGTGCTTTAGAATTGCCAAGTCCCTTTATGTTCTTCTCAAAACCCGCCCTAACTTGAGGGAAATTATAAGTAAGGAGAAGAATTAAAGTAATGAAGGCTTGAAATGCAGAGATAGCAACTAGATTTAAATATGGATTACTCAATACTCACCATTACTAGAGGGAAACTATAAGTAAGAGAGATATCCAATATGTATATAATATTGATGAAGAAAAATATATGTCAAGCCTTTATACCAATAGTCTCTAAAAACCCGCACTTACTTGAGGGAAATTGTAAGTGTTTAGAGACAATGATACATGGAATGTAGGAAAATATAATTTGAGGGAAAACTAATTAGATTTGGAAAATTTTAGAAAGTTTTCTTTTTAAATAAGATAGATATATTTAGAACAAGAAAAAAAATTCTAAATAAATTAAGTGGAGATATTTATATTTAGAAAAAAACTTGTAAAAAATTAAACCAAAAACTTTTATGATATAAATGAAATAAATTTATATGAAATAATTTAATAAATTGTAAGTGGAAGAGGATTGTTTTTAGATAATAAGTTCTTTAGAAACACTTTTTAATTTAAATGAATTTAAAAGGAAATAACTAAAATTATAAGAAGATATAACCCCCCTTTTAAATAATTTATTAAATATGAAAAAATAATAATTAATGAGAGTGAGATTTTTGAAAAAATTAATTGCAAAAAAGAAGGTAAATTTGTAAATAAGTGATGACATCTGATTATGAACTTATAACTTAGTTTTAATGTAAAGATATTAAAACAAAATTTAAGACAATAAAATATGTGATCACTATAGAATTTGTATAAAATAGAATGCAATTATATTTATTAAAACAAATATGAATTAAAAGGCAAATAAACAAATTGAGATCACAATAAAAGAAATACTTTTTTGAAACTAATAAAAGGATTAATAACTTAGTTTTAATGTAGTAGATCTCTAACTGAGTAAAGTTAAACAAAATTTGGATTTAGATATATTTATATTTAATGAAAATAACCAATATTTACGAGAAAAAAAGGAGGCTTAAAAAAATGATGCAAAGAGACACCCCCCAATATCTTATAGGTGCAATAAAGGCACCTTATCAACCACCCAAATTTTTATTAAAAAAATACAATGATATCCGAGCCAAGAGAAGGTCGAAAGTAAAAAACTTTACGTTTCTCTTCCGAAAGCTACAGACGTGCAGGAATTTTAAAACAAATACAATTTTTAATAGCCCTTTTTAAAATAAAAAATGGAGAGAATAGGAATTTGAGTATATAATTTTCATACCTTTCTCACTTATATGACCCAATATGTGGTGCCACAATGTTGCATCTTCTCCTATAACAACTAATTCCATGGCGTAGTTATATGTATTAATAAGGAAATAAAGAGTACCAACCATCTTACCTTTAGCTATAACCATAGAACCTCTAGTCACTTTCCAAGAGTGATCACCAAATGCAGTAGTGTAACCCTCACTATCAATTTTACTTACAAAAATGAGATTTCTCTTCAAATTTGAAATGTGCCTAACTTCATTAACCATCCATTGACTCCCATTAGGAAATTTCATCTTGATCTTTCCCATGCCCATAATTTTATAGGAATTATCATCACCTAATAATACCTATCCAAAATCTCCCTAGATATATTTTATAAAATAATATTTGTGAGAAGTGGCATGGAAAGAAGCACTAGAATCAATAACCCAATAATCATTATTTTTATCAAGAGATAAAATTAATGCATCTTGTAAAATTTCACCAGCAATATTAGCTTCTTGATTATTACCTTTGCTCTCATCATCTCCATTTCCATCATTTTTTTGATTCCAACAGTCATTCTTAAGGTGACCTTTCTTCCCACAATACCAACACTCCACTTTTCATTTTCCTTTTGAATTCCTCTTAATGTACCTTGATTTGAACTCTTACCTTTTTTTTCTGTCTTCCTCTATTCTAAATAGTTAGAGTCGTTCTTGATGATGTTGCTTCACCCAAGATTTTTCTCCTCATATCCTCACTTAGAATGATACCCACAACATCATCAAACACCAACTTGTTAGAAATTGAAGAAAAATTTCTCACGACCATTACCAAGTTGTTCTAGCTTTCTAGAAATGAGCACAAAATCAACAAGGCCATGCCTTCATCATCAAAATCTAAAACTACTGAACTCAACTAATTAGTAACAGTATTAAATGTATTCAAGTGATCTCGAATAGATTATACTTCACTCATTTGCATATTAAATAACTTTTTCATGAGAAAAAAATATTAAAAGTAGAGGGATTTTCATACAACCTGGACAATGCATGCATGGTATCTTTCATAGTCTTCTCTTTGGATATATTGAAGTCATCCATACTTTCTAAGCACAACCTCACCATTCCCAATGCCTCCCTATCTGATAGATCCCAATCATCATCAGATGTTACAGTTGGTTTATTTGTCATACCTTCTAGAGGTAGATAGAGGTCCTTTTGATAGATATAATCTTCTATTTGCATTTTCTAGAATTAGAAATTCTAGCCATTAAATTTTTTCATCCTGAACTTCAAATATTTTGCCATTGCTGCCAATCAATCTAGAAACCCTTTTGTCCAGTACCCAACAAAAAATGTCACTCTAATACCAATTGTTAGGATTCAATTATTTTTACCAATAATTATGAGAAATAAATCACATGATTTTCAAAATAAAACTTAATCAAAACAGTAAAATAATATCACACAACAAGAGAAAACAATATGTAACATGGTTCACCCAGTATGGGCTACATCCACAGAGAATATTTTAGTCCTTCTATTATCTTCTAGGCACCAAAGGGATCCACTTACAACCAACCACTGTAATATTCCTCAATGGTTACACCAAGAATCCTCTCTACATCAGTCTCTCATGATTGCACTTATTTGTAACAATACAATTACAAATAATTTTTTTCTTTGAATTAACACCAAGGATAGGTCTACCAATTATGCCACATTCTATTCCTAACTAGAGTGATGAATTTTATCTTAGAATTAACACCAAGGATAGATCCACCAATTATGCCACATTCTATTCCTAATTGGAGTGACAAATTCTATCTTAGAATTAACACCAAGGATAGATCTGCCAATTATACCACATTCTATTCCTAACTGGAGTGACGGATTCTGTCTTTAGGCTCCATTCTTATCAACTTTACCATGCTTCAACATTTTGAGGAGAACCACAAAGAGAAAATGTAAGCATGTTTGAATGATTCCTACATATGCAGGTCTTCAAGGAGCTATGATATCCCTTTTCCCATGTTCTTACCATCCAAATACTTAAATAAATTGTTTGTAAAGGGCAAAAATAAAGACAAAAAATTTCTCCCTCTATGTCTAAAGTAAATACAAAAAAATTCTTAACATAAAAACTCTAATGCCTTTTTTTTAATTTATGAAATCAACAACTATTTAGACCAATTGATACCAATAATCAACCATGATTAAGGTTGTATCATAATACGTGGTACAAATCCATTGGATAAAAAATGAAACAACAAGCATAAAATTCATAGAAAGAGATCCATATCGAAGTAACTAACAATTGCCCCTTATTGAAGCAAAGAAACCTCAATATATAAAATGATTTTTTAATATCATCAAAATGCATTTAATTTAAAATATGTTAATCTTATATGTTATCAACTTTGCTTTTATTATCTTACTAAAACTATTTGTAGACATCCTATATTACATTTTTATTATTATCTAAGTAAGCTATATTTGAGGAATAATGGTTGTAAAATAAAATCCACAAATATATAAAATTTGAATAAAAAAGTGTTCAATTTTAATTTTAGTATATATTTAAGAGGATAAAAAAGATATATTTTTTTATATGTTAGATGAAGGAGTTTTGGAAGGATATCCAAACCTATATACAAAAAGAAGCTAACCTTTGCATAACAAAGGATGTAAAGAACTACCAACACACAACATGATACCTAGAGACCTGTTGGTCACGAATCTGCCACAGGAAAGGATTTTATACTAAATGCACCCTAGACCCGGCCAACATTGAAAGGCTGGGAGAAAGAAATGTCTCCTAGACCAATCTCCAGAGAGGGCTGGTTCCCTTACTAAATCTAAGCTTGATGAAGACTAAAGTTGCAGGAAAGGAATTATAAATGTGTAGAAAGAAATGGGAAATATAGCCGTAGGCCGAATTTATCAGATCGAGAAAGAATAACAACAGATAACTTCAAGTACGGTAACAACATATAACAGAAGATATCAACGTAATCAACTTACAACCTTGCACAGAAAACCTCCAAGATCACATTCCAGAACTCACTTCCTCACTAGCAATATTTAAACTCAAATGCAGAATTCAAATTAAGCAGCAGATAAAGAATACGAGCGTAAATTAGGAATGTATAAGACAGAAGAATAAACTACACAGACAGTTGCTTGCAAAACCAGAGGCCAAATATCTTTCATTCATGCAAAGAACTTCAAAGCTTTCAGCAAAAGTCTCTCTCTCGATCCCTCTTTCTGAGATCTACATTGATTTATATAGAAGTCTTGCTTCTTTACAACATTAAAAATATGCAACGAACTTCCTCGAGATCTACAAAATGTGCAACAAAAACAAGGAAATGATCCCCTTAACCCAGCCTCGGAGAAACCAGAAATTGAATGAGACAAGGAGTCGGTCGTCTTCATTAAATGGTCATTCTTGAAACATGCTTGGACCGTTAGAAAAATCATGAACAACAACTTTGAATAATGGAGCGTCTTTAATTCTGGTGGCTTGGACACGTTCTTCTACCTTGTTCGCATTGGAAAGCAACAAAACATTTAATTCTGGAGTGCTTTTAATCATTGGAAATCACAAAACTTCATCGGGCCGTTTGAACTGCTTTCGGCACAAAACTGTAACAGGTCACGAAAACGTGACATGTCACGAAATCGTGATGCATCTCTGCTCCGTACACTTTTTTCACTTTCGGACCGTGAAAATCAACCATGTCATGAAATCGCTACAGGTTTGGCTCCTTTGTCTCCTTTGCTACCTTAGCTCGCAAAAATGCGATGCATCGCAAAATCGCGATGTTCCGTACTATTATGCTCTTTCTCCGCTCTATTCCTCATGAAAATGTGACAAGGCACGATTTCGCTACGTTCTTCATCCATGTTGTTCTCTTCGCTGCTTCAAACCGCGAAAACATGACACTGCGCGATTTCGCTACACCTTCCTCTCTTTTGGCTGTGTCTCACTTACACGTCATGAAAACAAGACGAGTCGCGCTTTCGCTACGTTCTTCCATCGACATCTTTGTTTCATCTCTGGGTCACGAAAACCATACAAGTCACGAAATCGCTACACTATCTCCCCGTTGCTCAATCTTCTCTTCTATGTCACGAAAATCTGACATGTCGCGATATCGCGACAATTTTCATCCACCCTATACGGTCCTGCTTCTAACTCGTGAAAACATGACACGCTTGCCTCAAGGGGTTCTTCAATCTCCATCATGTCGTGAAATCGCGACAGGTTCTATCTCCTTGGACTTTACTGCTCTTGACCATGAAAATTTGTCATGTCACGAAATCATGACATTCCATACAATTTGGCTGTCTTCTTGCTACCTCCCCATGAAAACGCGACAAGGTGCAAAATCGCTACAATTTTTTGCACTTGGTCCTTCAGCCCCAATATGTCACGAAATCATGACGATTCTATGTTGCTAGACTGCACCTCCACAAATGTCGTGAAATCGCGATGCCAACTTCTTTCTTGCCCTCATCTTCAAAAATGTCACGAAATCATGACGTTTTCATGCCTTATGACTTTTCTTTCAACTTTGCCGTGACCACGCAACACGTCGCGATTTCGTGACGTCTTTCGCCTTTTGTGCCTTGTTCAATATTCTGTCGTGATATCGCTACAGAGTTTATTGTCATCGCCCTTTTCTTAGTTATGTCATGATTTCGTGACCTTTTCTCTGCTCTGCTCCATGGCCATTGTAAGTCACGAAAACGCGACATGTTGCGATTTCGTGACAATTTCACTGTGCTGCCCCCGTTGACCATTTTGATCGCGAAACTCCAACACGTCGCGATATCGCGACAACCTTGCTGCTTTTGCTGTCGTTGACTGCGTTGACCGCGATTTTGGAACACGTCGCGAAATCGTGACATTTTTTGACTTTTGCTTCTCTCTCCTCGAAAGACCCGCGATAACGCGACATGTCGCGATATCGCGACAGTTTTGAAACTATGCTCTCCATGCTACTTTTTGTCGCGATATCGCGACAGTCTTCGGACTTAGCTTTTTTTGCATCAAAACCTGTATAGGAGTGAGAATTTCAACATCTTATGCATGAATAATCAACAATCAACATAAATGTGGCAAAAATGCCAACATTCTTGGCGGCTCATGGGGTATACAGTTCTGCTATATGCATGAATCCCAGGCCTGAATCCATTGGGCAACAGAGTCAAGAAAAACTGAGAACAGAAAGCTGGCTGATGGGGTACATCTCGATGAACTGCTGCAACAACTCTTGTTGAATGACTGAAAACTCAAGGAATCTATATTTGGCTTAGCTGACCAGGTGCTGTAAAAGAATCTCCATGAAAGCACCAGGGGTTGCAAAATAGAAATGAATGGAATAAGTGGAGTGAGGACTATGGAATGGAAATAGTAAATGATGGAATAGTGGAGTGGAGGGAGTGATGCGGTAGATACAGTAACAGAGTGCTTTTGTGCTACCAGCTGCTATGAAAGGGAAACGAAAGTGAATGGAATAATGGAATGGAAGTGGAAGAGATGACAAATGTGGGATAAACTATGGATAAATGCTAAAACAACAGAGAAATTAGAAGAAAAGGGAAAAGAAGAAATGGGAATACCAGAAAGGGAAAAAGAAACAACAACAGTGGCTTGATTACTTGCAAAAGAAAAAAAAGGAGTAGGAGAAGAAGGGAATAAAGAAGGGTAGGAAGAAATAGAGAGGAAGCCACTAACTGTTGGGAAGGAAGAAGAAAAAAGAAAGAAATACACGTACCTGCGGGCTCGCATGCAAAAAGAGCCGAAGTTGATAAAGGAAAACAATACTTTTTTTTTTTTTCTATTTTTTTTTGCTATTCGTATTGTTTTCTTTCTTCATTAGACAAGGTAACTCTTCTTGCTCTTCCCACCACACTCCGAAATAGCTTGAATATTCGGAAAGACACAAACCCCAAACACGGTTCGGTATCCTGGATCCTGCTACTTGGAAATACACCTGGTTGTTACTTGGTTGATGATCATCTCAGAGTCACCAAAGATTTGAAACTGTTTGATTCCCAACTTTCTTGCCTTTTTCAAGCCTAGGCATAATGCTGCTCCTGCATCGTTTTTGCATCTTGCCCCATCAAAATATAACTTCCATAGTTGATCCGTGATGGAGCTCTGATCATCTTGGTTAGGGAATACCTGCATTGCGCCATCCTCGGGCTTTGTGATAGAATAACAACCGATTTCGGTTTCCAGCATAGCATTGAAATCAAGCATGGAAAACCCATCTTCCAACTGAAGCTCGTCTAAAACCTCATTCATCAAATCAGAACCCTCTAACTCTTCGGTTAGCATGTTGACAGACTGCATGGTTTTTCCTGCTTCATCCAACTTTTCAATATGAAAAGAGGAAGGTTTTTCATTATGAATCCGAAGTCTCTTTCCTTTGAAAGGGATCTCCAAGTGGGAATAATCCAGTGCAAGGTAACCTCCCAACTTTGCAGTAAACTCTCTGGATAAGCACATACTGAAATACGGTTCTAGATCGACCACAACTATCTCTTGAATGACTGTAATCTGAGGCATAGTGTGTAAAACAATCAGGACATCCTTGATTACACCCACCATTTTCATAGGAGTGCCATCTAACTGCAAGACTCCAGGGCTACTTCATGTATATTCCATACCCATAACTTCGCAAACTTCCTTTGGCATGACAGTTGTAGTAGCGCCAGAGTCGATCATGCAGTTATGCATGATCCAACCCTCTATTTGCAGTGATAGATAAAACGGGGGTGGTCTATTTTTACCAGTGACAGAAGTGGTTAAGGCTTGAGCATAAATTGTCTAAGTAGGACCTTTCTCACTATCCTTCATAGATTTTAAATATTCTTGCAATAAATCTACCTGCCTAGGCAACTGCAATGCATCGTAAAGACTAACCTTAGCTGGGGTCTTCTTTAGTTCTTCGACAATGTTGTATGCAACCGTAGCCAATTCCTTCTTTTCAATGGGATGTTCATATCTACTCCGATACTATTGAGTGGCTTCCACTCTTAGCCTCTTCGTCAATGAAGGATACTTCAACTTTTCTCTAGCTTGCTCCTCTGCTTCTGATCTTGCCTGTGTAGTTGCGGCCTTTTCTTGTACCCTGTGTGGAACAGGATATTTCGATAAAATAGGTGCATCTAGCTTTGATGCTGGCACAGGAGTCTTCACTTGTTTCTTCAAATCAGCTGGCACTTTTAATGGCTCTAACTCAGTAGGATCTACTGTAATAGGCTTCTTTCTAGTCCTTGTGAGAACCGAAACTTGCTCTTCAGATGGAACCATTAAGCTATGGCCTACCTCAGAGATCATATTGACCTGTCCTCCTGAAAAACTAGCAGCCAATGTCTGCACATAATTCAAATGAACCATGCAAGTGTCTTCTCCATGTGGATCATTGCATGTCGAACACCAATATGTTCTTTCAGCAAGGACTGCATCTTCATTCGCCAAAATAGTCAGGTTCTTCTCGGGTGCTTTGCTTGTTGAAGCAGCTTGTTCTCTAGTAATTGGCGGGGGTTGAAATCTCCTAGGCTAGAAATCTCGCTCAGCTTGCTTCCTTTCAATAAGCGTGATCTTATTACCCATTGCTCTTATTGCAGAATTGGTAGATTTTACCTCTTGCAAAAGTGTTGTATAAGGATCAGGGTTTACAGGTGTAGGAGGTGTTGGTAAGGGCAAAGGTGTTGGTGGTGCTGGTAATGCTGGAAATGAAGTGGAAGCAGGGAATGGCAGAATGTTGGGTGCAGGCAGCTGGGGATTTACTGAAGAAGAGAGCTGAGGAACTGGGATAGGTGCAATTTGAGGTGCACTGGAATTCCATGATGGGACAGGGTACATAGAAGACATAGATTGCAAAAAAGAACTAGGATATAAATGTTGTGGAATATCAGGTAGAATGGGCATTGCTACCTTTGGGGGAAGCCTATCGATTGCAATCAAGTCTGCCTCCGCCTTTTGTGCTTGCTCGAATAGTTTTGGGAAGGTCATCACATTGGACTGCCTGATCGCCAAACCAATGTCTATATTGAATGCTCGGAGGTAGTAGAACATAGCTTGCTCAGGGGTAGGGCGAAGTCCTTCAGGCACTCGCTGCCAGCTTCTGGTGAAACGAACATTAAAATCTGCTATTGCCTCCTGTGGGTGCCTCTGGATTGCATTAAACTGATGCAACAATGAAAATGGGTCAGCCTGTTCATGGAAATTCTTAACTAACAATTCTCCTAGCTGATCCCAGGACACAATAGTGCCTAGTTGCGAAGATCGATACCAGTACAACAATTTTCCTCTCAAGGATAACACTAATAACTTCACCATTACATCTTCGTCTGTTATATCGTGAATGGCTGCCAGAGAAGCTACATCATGAATATGTTCGTATGCAGTATTTCCTGTACCATCATAGGTTGGCAAGGCTTTCAAAGCAGCCTGGGGAACTAGATTTTGAGCCTGCAAATTCAAGGCCCCTGAGCTGTTCCAAGCTGAAAACTATCGGGGTGGAGGATACTGGGCCATTGGGACTAGTGTATGTAACTGAGAAGATGGAAAACTAGTAACAATACTAGGGATTTGTGTGGATATGGCAGATGATGCAAGTGATGGGGAAACCAACCTAGAATGCTCACCTCTTTTTGTGTTGTCAAGTTCAAAAAACTCAACAAGATCTTCAACTTTTTTGGACTTTGATCTCGTGATCATGAAGTACAACTTTCACTGCATCCACGTTCAGAGATTTTTGGGTACTGCAGAGTCACCAAATGTTCTAACTATACGGCATGAAGGCGAACATTAAACCCTCAACACTATGGGATCTTTACGAGACAAACAGTCTATCCCACTTGATGGCTTTGAGAGACAAACAAAGTCTGTCCTACCGGGCGTGCCAAAAACTGTTGGTCATGAATCTGCCACAGGAAAGGATTTTATACTAAATGCACCCTAGACCCGGCCAACATTGAAAGGCTGGGAGAAAGAAATGTCTCCCAGACCAATCTCCAGAGAGGGCTGGTTCCCTTACTAAATCTAAGCTTGATGAAGACTAAAGTTGCAGGAAAGGAATTATAAATGTGCAGAAAGAAATGGGAAATATAGCCGTAGGCCGAATTTATCAGATCGGGAAAGAATAACAGTAGATAACTTCAAGTACGATAACAACATATAATAGAAGATATCAACGTAATCAACTTACAACCTTGCACAGAAAACCTCCAAGATCACATTCCAGAACTCACTTCCTCACTAGCAATATTTAAACTCAAATGCAGAATTCAAATTAAGCAGCAGATAAAGAATACGAGCGTAAATTAGGAATGTATAAGATAGAAGAATAAACTACACAGACAGTTGCTTGCAAAACCAGAGGCCAAATATCTTTCATTCATGCAAAGAACTTCAAAGCTTTCAACAAAAGTCTCTCTCTCGATCCCTCTTTCTGAGATCTACATTGATTTATATAGAAGTCTTGCTTCTTTACAACATTAAAAATATGCAATGAACTTCCTCGAGATCTACAAAATGTGCAACAGAAACAAGGAAATGATCCCCTTAACCCAACCTCGGAGAAACCAAAAATTGAATGAGACAAGGAGTCGATCGTCTTCATTAAATGGTCGTTCTTGAAACATGCTTGGACCATTAGAAAAATCATGAACAACAACTTTGAATAATGGAGCGTCTTTAATTCTGGTGGCTTGGACACGTTCTTCTACCTTGTTCGCATTGGAAAGCAGCAAAACATTTAATTCTAGAGTGCTTTTAATCATTGGAAATCGCAAAACTTCATCGGGCCGTTTGAACTGCTTTCTGGCGTGAAACTGTAATAGGTCGCGAAAACGTGACATGTCATGAAATCGTGACGCATCTCTGCTCCGTACACTTTTGTCACTTTTAGACCACAAAAATCAACCATGTCGCGAAATCGCTACAAGTTTGGCTCCTTTGTCTCCTTCGCTACCTTAGCTCGCGAAAACGTGACGCGTCACGAAATCATGACGTTCCATACTATTATGCTCTTTCTCCGCTCTGTTCCCATGAAAATGCGACAAGGCACGATTTCGCTACGTTCTTCATCCATGTTGTTCTCTTCGCCACTTCAAACCACGAAAACATGACACTGCACGATTTCGCTACACCTTCCTCTCTTTTGGCTGTGTCTCACTTACACGTCGCGAAAACAAGACGAGTCGTGCTTTCGCTACGTTCTTCCATCGGCATCTTTGTTTCATCTCTGGGTCACGAAAACCATACAAGTCGTGAAATCGCTACACTATCTCCCCGCTGCTCAATCTTCTCTTCTATGTCACGAAAATCCGACATGTCGCGATATCGCGACAATTTTCATCCACCCTGTACGGTCCTGCTTCTAACCCACGAAAACATGACACTCTTGCCTCAAGTGCTTCTTCAATCTCCATCATGTCACGAAATCGTGACAGGTTCTATCTCCTTGGACTTTACTGCTCTTGACCACGAAAATTCGTCATGTCATGAAATCGTGACATTCCGTACAATTTGGTTGTCTTCTTGCTACCTCCTCGCGAAAACGCGACAAGGCGCGAAATCGCTACAATTTTTTGCACTTGGTCCTTCAGCCCCAATATGTCGTGAAATCGTGACGATTCTATGTTGCTAGACTGCACCTCCACAAATGTCACGAAATCGCGATGCCAACTTCTTTCTTGCCCTCATCTTCAAAAATGTCGTGAAATCGTGATGTTTTCATGCCTTATGACTTTTCTTTCAACTTTGCCGTGACCACGCAACACGTCGCGATTTCGTGACGTCTTTCGCCTTTTGTGCCTTGTTCAATATTCTGTCGCGATATCGCTACAAAGTTTATTGTCATCGCCCTTTGCTTAGTTATGTCACGATTTCGTGACCTTTTCTCTGCTTTGCTCCATGGCCATTGTAAGTCATGAAAACGTGACATGTCGCGATTTTGTGACAATTTCACTACACTGCCCTCGTTGACCATTTTGACCACGAAACTCCAACACGTCGCGATATCGCGACAACCTTGCTGCTTTGCTGTCGTTGACTACGTTGACCGTGATTTTGGAACACATCACGAAATCGTGACATTTTTTGACTTTTGCTTCTCTCTCCTCGAAAGACCCGCGATAACGCGACATGTCGCGATATCGTGACAGTTTTGAAACTGTGCTCTCCATGCTGCTTTTTGTCGTGATATCGCGACAGTCTTCGGACTTAGCCTTTTTTGCATCAAAACCTGTATAGGAGTGAGAATTTCAACATCTTATGCATGAATAATCAACAATCAACACAATGTGGCAAAAATGCCAACAAGACCAAAGACAAAAAATAGTAGAACCAACCCATTCTAAAGTCTAAATACAAGAAATCAACATCCCACGTAGGGGAAACCACCAGACCCATGGACCAAACCATCCTAACCTAGGCTACACAAGCATACATGCCGCACATAGAAGACTAAACTAAACATATGGCACACAGGGCAAACCAGCAAACAACCCTAGAAGGTGCGCAAACCATAAAATTAGAGACAAGCCAAAGACCTAACTCAAAACTTGTTGCCACTAGGCCCAACATCAAAGTCCAACTTGGAATTAATATCACCCGAGACTTGCCACCCCATGAGAGCCGACACCTCCTAAGTTTTGAAGATAGAATCCTGCATGAAATCTATCATTGAATGTTGTAATTTAATAATCATGGAGCTCAGGATCTTTGGATTACATCTAATGGATAGGGAGTTAGGATACACCAAACAAAAAACACCCCCACCTCCCTTACGGATTTAAACTTTTTCAAGGGAGGAGGAAACTCTTCTAAGACAAAATTATCAACATACATAAGATTCTTACCAAATTTTACCTACTTCACAACTAGCCTCTTTGAATGTTGTGTTCCTTCGTCACTATTGCTCGGGCCTCTAGGAGCTGAATTTGTGAAATCCACAAGTATTGGAGCAATCAGGGTGGCATCCAACTCATCCTAGGAAGAAGATTATGAATCCTCAGAGATCGAGGAAGTTGTGAGACCCACCACCAAAGACAGTATGGTCACCAAAGCATTAAGAATGCTTTCCCCATCCAGACCCTATTGCTTCACAACATGATCAAAAATAAGCTTAGGCAACCCTTGGTGCAATGGATCTAATGCCACACTTTTATTAACTTTTAAAACTATTTTTGATAGGGACTAAATTAAAAAAGAAGGAAGGTTCATAGTTTTCTTACGATGCAAGTGATTTAAAATCATAAAATAATAACTCCTCAACACCACCAGATTTTCATCTAGTGTAAAGTACTGCATGACCACTAGAGCCACATGATCCTAGGGAGCCTTTAGAGAGGTGTGCTTAAAATAATTTTGAATATTCACAAGCTCTTCTTCCTCTACGACACTTTATTAAGACTAACAAATGGAAGACCTATCAATCTATGAATATCTTTAGGGGTGATGTTGAAAACAACATTTTTAGATTGTAGATTAATGCTTACAGTACCCCTATCATGGTCATAACCAGAGATAATATGCTGCAGGAGTACTTTGTATATTCTAAAATATGGCATGGAATGAGGGTTGATAAACCTACATTATACAACCACTGAAAGTTCATCCCTAGCATTGTCATGAGATCTGATATCAAAGTGCACGTAAAATTCTTGAATTTTGGTTGGATTATGGAAGGGGTATCCATTGGAAGTAGTTGGAAGTGGAAGAAAAAGGATTGGGAATGGAAACTGAAATGTTGATCGGATAGGTTAGCTCTAGTTGTAGCTATCGCAAAAATGAAATGGAAAAATGACTGTTGATGACCTTTTATAGATTTAAAACATATTTGACACGTGGTAACATCATATTTCACATGTAGGATGAGACATGCAGTATTAGACACGTGGCAGTATGGTGATGATCGGGCTAAAATATGCTATCGATTCATGATAGAAGCGTCTTATGCAATTGATTTGGCATAAATAATGCTTTCAAAATAAAGTATGCATATGCCCAATGGAAGGATGCATAATATGACCCAGTAATATATCGGATACACAATATGCATTTGGTCGTCACTCAAAAATAAATTGGGTGTTATCACAAATGCATTTTATGATCTGGGTAACGAGCGAACGCATAACATGCAACTGGATTAGCGTCGGAGCATATTATGCATCCAGGTACTATATGGGCGCATAATGTGCATTCGTCCAATACCCGGATGCGTAATATCCTTTGACATTAAACCAGTTGCATGTTATGTATTCGATTGTTATTCAAAACATAAAATGTGTTTGGGATAACACCCGACTTATGTTTTGCATCTAGTGCTCTTTGGACACATAATATGTTCCGAGTAACGGACGTATACATATTTTGTATTCGATATATTATCGGGGCATATTATGCGTTCATCCCACACCTCGAATGCATAAATGCATCCATTCTATGCCTTGACTCATAAATGCATCCATTTTGTGCCCGAATGCATAAATGCACTCATTCGATGTCTAGGAACATGTTACCGTTGTGACATTAAATGCATTCATTTGTTGAATCCGGTCCGTGGTTGTAAAAGGTGAAGATCTAGGACAAGACACGATGGTCTTCTTCCTGATGAGTGTAGTTGATTTCTTGCCTACTACACCCATCAGAAAGAGGCCACCCTTCTTGTCTTGAATCTTCACCTACTTTACTACGAAGGAAGTTTCTTATTTAAGCTTTGAAATTATAGTACACTAAATCATGTGGGATAAATAGTTATGTGGGATAGATAGTTATGTGGGGTCAAAATAGCGATAAGCTACGTCATGCTACAATCCTTATCTTTATTAGATGCCATATCATAAAAATGCATCCCGATTGAGACCGATACTTATTATACATATGGTTCGAGGCCTGACTATATTTTCCATCCATTTCGGATTCGGACCATATTATGCATCTAGTTTGAAATTAGATCGTATTATGCATCTGATTCGAAACTGAATCATATTATGCATCCGTTCCATACTATGCATCCGGTTTGAAACCGAATCATATTATGCATCCATTCCATATTATGCATCCGGTCCAAACTTTTGCCAAGATTTTAAACATAGCCAGTATCCTTTTGGCCTGGTCCGGCAAAACTTAAAAAAATTATTTGTTAAGTATCACAAATATAGCATTTAGGGTCCTTAGCATTTCTTTGTTCTTTTGGGACTCGTGGACCATCTCTAGAAGATAAAATTTTATTAACTCCGAAAACTCCTGATAAAACTCAATCGAGAATCCATTCAGACCTGGGTCTTTTCATTTTTTCATCTTGAATACTATATTTTCCAACTCTTCAAGGGAAATTGGTCCCATCAAGTGCTTATTCATCTCTCTAGACATAATCAATGGAATATAATTTATAATAAGCTTTTCATCCTCATCATCTGAGAGGGAGTCCTCCTTGAACAGAGGAAAAATACCTCTAAGTCTCTTTTGAAATATCCCTAAAATAAAAGAGTAGGGCATCCTAAGAATTCACAAGAGGTAATTAGGTTACCATTATGGTGAGCCTTAACTAAGTTATAAAATAAGGTCATGTTCCTATCCCCTTCTTGAAGCCAATCTACTCGTGCTTTTTGTTTCCAAAAAAATTATTCCCTCAATTCCCATTTAGGAAGGTCTTTTCTAACCTCAGATTCCTTAATGAGAAGCTCCTCTGTATGTCCCTGATCTTTAATATTTCTTGCAACTTCTTCCACCCTCCTAAGAGTCACCAACTTAGCCAATGAAAGGTTCCCAAAATTTAGTTTATTTCATCTCTTCAATTTATGCTTTACAAATTTTAGTTGCTTCATAAATGAATACATAGCGGTGCCATGAGGAGGTTTACCATTGGTCCACCAGCCTCAAATGAAATCATAAATCTTACGATCCCAAAGCCACATAAGTTGAGACTTAAATGAAAGATTCTTATTTAGCCCTAACTCTAGAGTAAAGAGTTTGATAGGCCAATGATCAAATCCCCTACCCTCCAAAATCATAGAACTAGCACTTATGTTATTACCAATCCAAAAACTAGAGATCAAAAACCCATATAGTCTCTTTGAGATGGAAATTTCCTAATATATTCTATTGTGCCATATAAATATCCCATTATCCGGATTAATGTCAACCAAGTTTAGGGCCCAAATATGAGCACTGAAGATAGAAGAGAAAGGCTCAAGATGATCAACCCCACCATGTTTCTCCTTCAGATAAGTGATAGAGTTGAAGTGTCCAGCAAAAATACATGGGTACAAGGGATCCATACTTCTTACAAAGCCAATGTGCCTCCATAAATTTACTTGACCATTGTAATCAATAGGAGCATACACATTTGTAAGTATGATGGTTTCACTATATTCATTATCATACCTGATCATCAAAATAGACCATCTACTAGAAATCCAAGTAAAATGATAGATCTTAATTGGATCTCATAAACAATCAATACTACCAGCATATCTACATGCATTAATACACTAGAATTAACCCCTTCTGCATAACTTAGAACCAATAATGAACATACTATCAATAGCCAATTTAGTCTCCTAAATAAACACCACATCCAGAGAATGAACACGAACCAAATCATGAAAAACTATTTTTTGGGGGATGATGTTCAACCCCCTTACATTCCATGAAAGGATAATCATTTCTGGGGGTTAGAAACATGGGAGTCCAATGCTCTCACAAATCTTGACTCCCCCAAAGTAGTCCCCATTAACTTTAATTTTATCTTGGTCTTTCGACCCACATTCATATACTTTTTTTGAAGCACCTTTTTAATTATTTTATACTACAATCCCAATATTGTAGGAGTTTCGTAGTACAAGGATGACTGCATCAGTATTTGAGTAGTAGAGGGCATAACTAAATCTATGCCACTTTTCAAAATAGTTTCCATTCCAAGGCTAGAGCCAACAATATCACCTATACTCAGAACAAAAGCCCTATGTTCTTCATTTAAACCCCTTAGATTTGATTCCTTAGGTTCCACCTCAAGAAGAGACATCTGATTTGACCTTGTTATATCTCCATCAGGTAGCGATGTTTCAAGTATCTCCATACACTAACAAAGATCATCTAGTATTTCAAACTAGTTGAGTAGAGTATCTAGTTGGCTATCCTTAAGGTATATTTTTTCCCTTCTTCCTCTATTTTAGGGTTTCATCGAAACACAACCTTCCTTATCCTAATCCCCTTCCTTTGTCGAGTCTTTTCCTTTATCTATATTTTGTGCAAACTAAGAAGACCTAAGATTTAAAGCCATGGGTAGGACAAACTTAGGGTATTTTATTTGAAGATGGTTGTATTCATAGTATATCTAGCAACAAAATGGTAGAGCTTCATAGTCAAGTTGTTGAACCTATGTAGTTGATCCAAACTGTATTTCAACAAAATTTGGAATAGGATTGTTTAAATCAATTTTAACATAGATACAAGCAACGAAAATTAGCTTTTTATCCATTGTCTATTGTGATGGTCCAACCATATTTCTAAGAAGAAGGGAAATAATATGTAAGATATCATTTATCTAAAATTCCAAAAAGATCCATGAAAGCCAAACCCACACTGGAACCCGTGATGGCCTCTCCTCTGACGGGTTGAAACCCACATGCCAGGGTTTAAGAAAGAGTTCATCTCGGTTACAAAAATATGGACCCCATTTAAATGCTTTGTTATGGTTCACAAGACAAGAGAAAACCACCATAAAATAGCTATTCGCACTCAACATCACCTCCACGTCACCTTCAAGGTTTCAAGTCTTCCTAACCCAAGCCTCCACAAAGGGAAGAGAAATTTGTATGCTCATAAATTTACCAATAAGCGCATGTTTGGTTAAATACTCCACATATTCTACCACCAAGTCTGGTTTAACCACAAGAACCAGCTTGGCTTCACATCCTTCCAAACATCCATTGTTCTTTAACAAGAGATTCCTGATATGCAATGGGAAATCATGTTCCTTCCAATCATTTTTAGATAAAAAAACATCACTAGCATGCATGTTCTATGATGATCCTGACATCATCATGATATTCATCCAATTGTCCAGACCTCCTCCAAAAACCATTGCCATCCTTGTAGAGCAGTTTTTCCTCATCAAACCCTAGCAGAGTAGTTTTTCATCATCAATCCCTAGCAAAGCAATTTTTCCTCACCTTCGTACTACCAATTTTGATCTCATTATAGATATCAAATTCAAGTTGAATATTTTCTTTAATACATTTCCTTATCTATAGCATGAAATGACTATCCAAGGATGTTGCATATCCTAATCATACCATCACTATGACCAACAATATACCACCAAGGTAAAAAATTGAGTTGGTTAGAGAGACAAATGTTAAGTTTAAATGGTATCTAAGTAGTGCATCTTCAACTTTTAAATATGTGTTATACCACATCCATTGTATCTTTTTATTTAGCTTATACCATAAATATGATGTAATAGTACATGAAATTAAAAACTTAGTTGCACTAGAACATTTCTTTATAAAATACAAGAAAGAAAAACATAAATAATGCAAACTATAGATAGAATAATTTCCTAGTGTGTATATAAATAATATATATTTTCATCCATATCAATCAGAATGTAATCTATCTCTTTGGAGTTATCAAAAAAATTACACTTGAAAGAGACACCCCAATCATCTATGTAAGGATCCAAACCATTTTATAGATTGAAGAAATACTTCATAGTTTATCTTCCAATAACTAGGGCTACATTGATTTTGATAAAAAAAGAGGGTAGAATTACTTTGCCATGTCAACTATTGTAATTAGTAATATAAAATTATAGGAAATATATATTACAAAATCTTGCTACTATGTAGTTGATTTATTTTTCTTGTTGAAGTCTTTATGAGTGATAAAGAAAGATGTGGATTTTGTTGTAGTACCTACACATGCTCTAATATGTATTACATATGGTGAATGAAAGCCACATACTATTGATCAATATATTATTTTCACTTTTTCTACAAATAATGAACCTAATTAATTTTCTACTTGCCTATGTCCTTGCTCTTTTTTACACACATGTTGTGAATTGGTGGAAATAAAACCAATAATAACAAGGAAAAATAAAATATTTTTTATGTATAAATACCTATTTAGTAAAGTCTCAAAGGAGGATTAAGACCACAATACCACTCCAAAGCACAACCATGACATATAAAAGATATAAATACCATATTCAAAAGTTGTTATGGAATGAAAAAAATTGGAACCCAAAAAATATTGTAGAGGAGCTATTAGGACTACTAGATAGGTCATAGTATTTAGCAAATAGCATAATATTAAACATCCCAAAAAAATATCACAAAGAAAAATCTATAGTTTAAAAAAGGGGGAAAAATCTACCTTAACTACAATTTGAAGAGCTTTATATATGCAATCATGAATCTAATGGCCATAGGGAAATTCACTTATGTATTCAAAAATAAAATGATTATTATCTAAAGATGTTTTTCTTTTTGTCCTTGTAGATTATCTTATTGAAGATAATGCAAAATACATCAATTCAAATGAGATTACCTCTTATGCTATATTTATTTCTACTCCCAATAACATATATATATATATATATATATATATATATATATATATATATATATATATATATATATATATATATATATTTGTGGAAAACATCCCAAAAGGGATACCACTTTCGAGTAAGACCCAAGGAGGCAGGGGTATCCATTCCGCCAAAAGTCTCCAGGACTCGGACCTGGCCTACCACCTTTGACATACTCAAGGAGCAAACAAACACACAAAACCAAATTTAAAAAAGTAAATAACAACAAAAATAATAAAATAAAATAAAAAACATGCTCCTTGAGTGTGTCAAAACCAAAAGCACAACCAAACACGCACAATAAGATAAAAGAAACCACAACACAAACCACATAGAAAAACACAAGAACCACATAACAAAACACAAACAAGACAAAAACAACAGAACACTACAAAGACATAACCCAAAAAAACATGAAAAATAAACACAACCAAAACCTAAAAAATAAAATAAATAAAATAAAAATAAAAAACAACCAACAACGAGACAATAAACAAAAACAAAAAACATAGAAAACACTCACACATAAAAAAATGAAATAACACAAACAAAGAGAAACCCAAGAACAAGAACAAACAAAAACACAAGAACAATAACAAAAAACATAAAAAAACAAAAACAAAAACACAAGAACAACAAAAAACAACACAAAGAACACAAAAACAAAACAAAACAAAAGAACCCACCCACCTTAAAAAACTAAACCAACAAAACAAAGAAGACAAAAGAAAAAAAATTGAACAAAACAATGACCTATCTAGACCAGAAGACTATTAATGCAAGAATCAACAGAGGAAACAAAATAAAGAATAGAATGAGCTAGGGAACTAAAAAAATTGAATGAACCAAAGAGAAACAAAAAAAAAACAAGAAGAAACTAGGTACCTTTAGAACTGGAGCCATCCAAAGAAATGATAGAAAGAAGAGCTTCCCTAATTTGAGAAGCCCACCATATAGGAGGGTGGCCATAACAAGTAAGATCACCTTTTTCCAAAGCCCAATTAGCTAAAGCATCAACACTCTTATTTTGATCTCTGACCACATGATTGTAATAAAATTTCAAAAATCCCATCTGGATTAACTGAATCTTCTCAATAATTCTTTTTATTCTCCAATCCACCTTATGATTCTTAGAAGGAGTCTTCAAGAGATTAATCATAAGTTGAGAGTCAGACTCAACTAACACATTTTCCCATCCAACCTTAGTAGCCTCCTAAAGGCCTCTAAGGATACCATACCCCTCAGCAAGGTTATTGGAAAGAATACCCAAATTCTCAGCAAAAGTAAAAACCAGGGAGCCATCTGAAAGTCTACCAATTCCTCCCACATTGGCTTTTCCAGGGTTCCCTCTAGAGGCTCCATCAGTATTGACTTTTCCAAAATCCTTAGGAGGAGGTTGCCAATTTCTAGTCCTATCCATATTACTAATACTCACATTCCCTTTAATTTGGTTGCCCTTAGAAGGTTTAATCTTCAATCTTTGCATCACTTGATCCCATATTTGGTGGGAGTTTTGGGGGTGATTAAGGATTTGATGGACTGATTCAACTAAGTTGGCTATGGTTTTTTGCCAAATATAGTGAATATCCTTCCTATCTTGATTAAAATTTTGGTTGTTCCTTTCATTCCAAATATTCCAAATAAGAATGGTAGAACCCATCCAAACTAACTGCCTAATAAAATTATCAACACCCTCTTGATTAGGCCAATCCCTCCAAAGTTGTTCAAAAGTGAAAAAACTAGACCACTATAAGCCAAGTAAAGTTGTCATTCTCCTCCATAGCTTAGAGGCTAAGGTACACTCAATAAAAATATGGTTGATATTTTCTACATTCTCTTCACACATTTCACATCTAAAAGGGCCATGAAAACCACACTTCATAAGTTGCTCACCAGTAAGCACCCTACGATGCAATAAAAGCCAATTAAAGAACCTCACCTTAGGCCAGAGCTTTTGACCCCACAATTGAGAAAATATGTCAGAAGAATGGTTGGGATTATTATGGCATAAGGTAAAATAACCTTGAGCAACTGAATACTCACCCTTAGTAGTGTTGTTCCATCCAAAACAATCTTTTTCATGGGACCAAGAGAGGGATCTCATATGAAGGATGCATTGGATATCTTGTCTTTGCCTTTCTAGGATTTGAATAGGCCAGTCCTCAATAGGGATCCAATATCTACCAACCTTTGAATTACCGGTATGGTACCGATAGTAATTAGCCACCTTTATCCAATTAGCTTGGTGAAGCTCCTCCATCCAAGGCCTCCAATCGGGAAACTGAGTTATCAAAGGCTTGTGACCATCCCAAGAATCTGTCCAAAAATTTACATGTTGACCATTATGAATGATCCAAAATAATTTTTTCTTTATCAAATCCTCACCAATCTTAAGAACTGCTAAAATGGGAGAACCTTTAGTAGGAAGTTGATAGCGAACAAGGTATTCAAGACTTTTCTTCTCAGCATATTTAGAACGAAGATTATTGGCCCAAAGAGCATTGGGGTTATGTAACATGCTCCAATATAATTTAGCAGCTAAAGCTTTGTTGTTATTAATTGAAGACCGAAATCCTAACCCCCCTTCACTCTTAGGAAGACAAAGTATCCCATTTCACCAAGGCCCATTTTCTTTTCTCCTTAGTACCACTCCAAAGGAAACGATGACTGATTTGATCCAATTCTCGAAGAACAACCTTTGGGATATTCAAAACGGAAGAAACATAAATAGGAATAGCTTGAAGGACTGATTTTACCAAGGTGATTCTACCCCCGAGAAGAAAGCCACTTGTTGGTCCACTTTCCAATTTTCTTCTTGACTTTGTCCAACAACCAATTCCAATATTTATTTTTTTGCATTTGAATATTTATGGGAATACCTAAATAAGTGATTGGAAGAGAGGTCTTCTTATATCTTAATTTATCCAAGACCATGGATTCCTATCTAGTAGAGCAGTGAAAGAAAATAACTTTAGATTTGTCTTCATTGATCAACTGCCCAGTAGCCTTAGAAAAATAGCTAATGATTTGCTTAATATTAGAAGCTTCCTTAATTGTAGCTTTACCTAAAATGGTAGATTCATCCACAAATTGAAGATGAGAGATAGGTCTAGCTCCATGAGCAATGGTAACTCCCTCAAGGGTTCTGTTTTCCCTCTTTTTGGTTATAGTCCTACCCAAGCATTCAACAAGAATGATGAATAAATAAGGGGATAGTGGGTCACCTTGCCTAATACCTCTGGAAGCTGGGAAAGAGCCGAGAAGGCCTACCATTGATAAGAACTAAGTAGGAAACTGAAGAGATACATCCCATAATCCAATCCATCCAATCCTTAGAGAAACCAAATCCACTCTGTCATAAGCTTTGGATAAGTCTAACCGGATGAACATAGAAGGAGAATTTTGCATATCCATGGAATGGATGGCTTCCTGAGCAAGAACTATCTCATCTACTATTTGACGTCCTTCCACATATCCCCCTTGCTCTGGGGAAATAATCTTATGCAAAAGAGGCTTCAACATTTTTGCCATGATTTTAGTAATAATTTTGAGAAGAACATTACATAAAGCAATAGGTCTAAAAGCTGAGATATGATCAACCTCTTGAGCTTTTGGAACAAGAGTAATATAAGTTTTATTGATAACCTTCAAAATTTCTTTTGATTTCCTGGATTCTTCCACCACCTCTAATAAATCAACATGAAGGATATCCCAAAACTCTTGGTAGAACTCAATAGGAAAACCATCAAGACCTGGGGTTTTCCATTTTTGTATTTATAAAACTACTTGTTGAAGCTCATTGATAGTAACATGAGCAGTCAAAATAGAGTTCTCCTCATAAGTGATAAGAGAAGGGATTGCTTGAAGAACATTTTGTTGAGAAGTTGAGTCAAGAGGAGTAGCAACAAAAATATTGGAAAAGTAATCAACAACAATAGAGTTCATGCCATCCCAAGTATAAACAACATCTCCAGAATCTGATTTTAAGGAAGAAATAAAGTTATGAGATCTTTGAGCTAGAAGAGATTTGTGGAAGAAATTTGTGTTTCGTTCTCCTTCTTTGAGCCATTGAATTCTATATTTTTGCTTCCATACAATTTCTTTTCTTTTTTTCCATTCCTCTAACCGAGTTGTGAGTTTAATTTCATCTGCACTTCTCTTCTCTGTGAGGCCATCTAAATGGATTTTCTTATTCAAATTTTCAAGATGAGCAATAACTTCATGTTTTTTTTATGAACATCCCCAAACTCTTTCCGGTTCCAAGTCTTGATTTTGGATTTAATGTATTGCAGTCTTTTGGCAAAACAGAACATCTTAGTCCCATGCCTAGGTTTACCTTCCTTCCACCATTGTTGCACATGAGGTCTGAAGGAAATGTCTCTAAGCCACATTAATTGAAAATGAAAAGGAGAGAAACTAACATTGGTTTTCCACATTTCCACCATGACTGGCCAATGATCCGAACCAGACATTATTAAGAGTCTTCACTTTAGGAATGTGACCATGGATTAAGAAATTTTCAGAGAGCAAAAACCTATCCAATCTCTCCATTATACAATCTAAGCCTTGCCTTATGTTAGACCAAGTCATAAGGCCATTATCTGGTTGGATATCCACAAGATGGAGGTTTGCAATATATTTGCTCATGAGGTCAGTACTTTTGTCCAAATTTCTATTTCCACCCCTTTTCTCATCCAGAGGGATGATGGTATTGAAATCTCCTCTGATCAAGATCCAAGCTTTAGGAAAATGAGAGATAATATGAGTAATATCCTTCCACTGTCTTCTTTTTTCCTCCAAATAAGTCGGAGCATAATCTGGTTGGAATGTCTACTTTGAATAGTTATAGCCAACAAACCCCAACTGCCAACCATATGGTGAATAACTACCTCTTTTGGGTCCCAAAGACAAGCAATGCCACCCGAAGTCCCTTGGGAACTGAGGGAAACCACTTTTACAGCTGGCCAAATTTTATTGGCAATTAAGCCCATATCCTCCATTGAAATTTTTGTTTCTTGTAGGAAAACAAGATGTGGATGATTTATCTGAATCATTCTTATAATTTCATTTTGTTTTGAAAGGCTCCCTTTGAGTCCTCTAATATTCCAAGTGATGATCTTCATTAATACCAGGGCTAAAAATGTTGGGAAGGACATTAATCTTACCTTCCTCTACAAGATTTTCACCTTCTTTTACCATATGATATCGATTGGTCTTGCGACCTACTTTTTGATTAGAATCCATATTCAATTTTTTTTTCCCTGTTTCTTGACTTATTCCAATTGAATCTGAGATGGCTTCTAACCTTGAAGAATGCTCATACATAGCCAAAATTTTACTAGATGGTTCAATGGAGTCTATATTGGGACCTACTTTATTTGAAGTTTTGACATTTAAAATATTGTTTTTCTTGTGTAAATTTTCTCCTTTTTTTTCTATTGAAAACCTTTGATTTGTTGGTTTGTCTCTGAGTTCTTTCCTTCATATTTAAATTGTGTTTCTAAGATTTTAGTTTCCATTATTTCCTCTTCCTCACTTGGGACATCATTTTTGGAAAGGATTTCAAACATATTAGCAAATGACTTTGATTGATCCTTCATTACTAGTTTTTTCTGAGTGTTCTTCTTCTTAGGTATCTGGAAACCTACTGAGTTTATATCTTCTTTCTTTTGATCAGGAATTTTATTTGTGCAAGCATTGGCCAAATGACCATATTCATGGCAAATTCTCTGAGATGGCTTCTAACCTTGAAGAATGCTCATACATAGCCAAAATTTTACTAGATGGTTCAATGGAGTCTATATTGGGACTCGCATTATTTGAAGTTTTGACATTTGAAATATTGTATTTCTTGTGTAAATTTTCTCCTTTTTTTTTTCTTTTGAAAACCTTTGATTTCTTGGTTTGTCTCTGAGTTCTTTCCTTCATATTTAAATTGTGTTTCTAAGATTTTAGTTTCCATTATTTCCTCTTCCTCACTTGGGACATCATTTTTGGAAAGGATTTCAAACATATTAGCAAATGACTTTGATTGATCCTTCATTACTAGTTTTTTCTGAGTGTTCTTCTTCTTAGGTATTTGGAAACCTGCTGAGTTTATATCTTCTTTCTTTTGATCAGGAATTTTATTTGGGCAAGCACTGACCAAATGACCATAGTCCACTACTTGCTCCCAAGTGTCTTCCCTAAATTGTAATGTGATATTTTTAGGTAGGGGTTTGTCAAAATCCATTAAAACACAAATTCGAGCATAAATAATATGTTCAAAATTTTGAGTACAATCATCAGTCATCATAAAATTTCCTAAAGAGTTTCCAATTGAAGAAAAAACAATAGAATTCCAAAATTCAATAGGGAGGCCAAAGAGTCTAACCCACATAGGAGCTATAGAAGGCATCTCTTCTTCGAATTTAAATTTAGTATTTCAGGGCTTCATGAAAAGCCATGCCCTTCCAAAAAACCAAGGACCCCCTTGAAAATTTTTCTCACTATCTTCATTATTAGAAAATAAAAAAAGAAAATAACCATTTGGATAAATAGAGATTTGTAACTCACCTTTACTTTTCTAGCTTTTTGCAGCCCAAAATTTGAAAGCAGATAGACTCGGATGAAAACCCATGAACCGACAAATTAGTCCTCTTTTTTCCAAATCTTCAATGCCAGTCTGAATGTTACCCATATCAAGCTTAACAATAGGAGTTCCATCGACTGCTTTAAGACATCCTGACTCTGCTTTCCTGGGATCAATCTTAGGCATTCTTAGAGGTTTATGAGAAGCCCTAATATTGATATTAGCATTGGTTTGAGGCTGTCCACCACGAAGGGCATCCCTAAAATTCATTTTTGGGACTGAGTCTTCATAATTCTTACCCTTGACAAGGGTTTTCACAGTAGAATTATTTTGTGGGTGCACCTTAGCACCAGATTCACTTGATATATGAGCCATTTTTTGATCAATTTCTTGAAAATTATTTCGTGGTCTCTTTAATCCTTGCCCTGGACACCGTGGAAAGGTATGGTTTTTACTTTTATTTTGTGCAGCAAATTGGAAGCCGTTGTCACTCAAGTTCACAGTATGATCTGTTGAAATACAAATTTCTAACCCATCTTGTATCCCTTGCAACATTTCCTGCTAAAATATTGAGCATAAACCATAAAAATATTAGTCTCTAGGGCCCGAAGGCCATAAAAACAAACCTTTGGAGCTGCTTGCACTCAACCCAGATGAAACCCTTGCATAGTCGCTTGCCAAATATATTGTTCACACATAGGGATGCGCTAGGATCTGTGTTGCTCCAAATGATATGAAAATTTGTGGAGACGTTCTAGGGTTTTTCAGGCATCTACCCTCAAAATTTCAGCTCAATCCGAGTTCGGATGAGTGAGATATGGCCAAAACGAGTTCGACATTTTGGGAAATCCTACGAAAATACTCCATGTTAATGGTTTAGAAAATGGATGAACTTCATTTTATATATCTAGTTGTGTTAATTGAAAATTTTAATACTAGATTTATAAATTACATATTGAGAAGGTTTTAGGATTTCATGAATGGATCAACCAAGCTAAACATTTATGTGGTAATTTTCTCATAAAGTAGAAACTATTTGTATAGAGAACATAAAACTTATAGCTAGTTAAAATAGGCATAAAAGTGGTTGGGCTTGTCATGATGAATGATATAGTTACCTAATTATTTTTAGTTTAATTTTTCATTTATGAATAGTTTTATTTGTATGTTTATCAAATATATATATATATATATATATATATATATATATATATATATATATATATTCTATTATATAATGTATAGTTATGATGTGTTTAATGTTTAAGGGTGTGATCATTCTTTTTGAATGCATAATTAACCTATGATTTTTATTCTTAGCATTATTCATAAGACTTATGTTCTTAGGCTTTAACTATTGACTATCAAGAAATAAATTTTATGTTTCAAATGCATCTTGTCTATATATATTACATGAGTTGAACTGCTTGACATATTATTATTTGGATATTATGAAATAATGATTAAACACTTTTGGACTCTCCTTTTATGATTGGTCATACACCTTATCATGATCACAAAGATTTAAAAAATGTTTAATCACAAAACATCTATTAAAATTAGATAAAAAATATATAAATAATTAATATTATAAAACATTCACATTAAAAAATAATAGATATATCTATTCATGTAGAGGAGTTGGAGAGCAAGTGGTAAATCTCTCCCCTCACATGTTGTGGATATGTTATATATAAAAGGTTCCTCATAAATATAAAAAATAAAAAATAAATAAATAAATAAATAAATATAGATATGAAGGAAATAATAAACTTGTTATAATGAATAAAGTCTTAAAGCTTTGATGGACTGAAATTTTTTATTTGTAATCTAATGAAAATATAAAACATTCTAGTTAATAAAATAACAAATAGTAAACGTCATTTCTAGACTATATAAATACATTTATTCTTTTTAATTGTGCATTCAAATATTAACTATACTTTCTAATTAAAATTAAATAATTTAATAAATTCATTTATTTTTTACACATAAAAACTAACCCTTTTTTAATTGAAAAGTCAAGACTAACCCTTTTTTAATTGCAGAGTCAACAAAGTCATCACAATCGGCTTTCATTAATATTAGACATTGAAAAAAAACGCTTTTAAATTTCATTATAAATCTAAATAGCTCTTTCTTTCTCACTAATTAAATTTAAAAAATTATATATTATAATTTTATAATATTTAATTTTTTTAATTATACACTAATTATTAAAAAACTTATAATATTTAAATTTCTTTAATTATAAAATAATTATAAATAGCCTTACAAAATCATAAAAATATAAAAATTATGTTCGTTAAATTATAATAATTTGAGAAATATTTATTTATATACGCCCTTTAAAGGGTTTTATAACTTAATATTGCTCGAAGGGCTTTAATGTTCGTCTTTTCTGAGACAAGGGACTTATGAATTCAAGTTGGTTTTCAAAAATTTAGGCAATTTTTAACAATAATATTTTAAATTTTTATTAAATCATAAATTTAAATATTAATTAAATTTTAAATAAAATATTTTAATTATAGAGGAAAGAATCCACGGTGGTATAATTTTAAATAAAATTTTATATGTATATATAAAATATATACATATATATATATATATATATATATAAATTTGAGTAACAGAAACGGTGGTATTGGAACTATAGAGGAAAGAATCCACGGTGGTATAATAGGCAAATTAACTCGAGGAGTCACCTACACTCAATTAACTACTGCTGCTGCGGCGTGCTTGCTTATTATTACTCTAATACTTAGATACTAGGTAGCGGTCATCCCTCATCACTCATTCATCATGCTTCTTCGCCCAAGAAACGCTTTCTAACCTGTGTAGCGAATTCCAGCACTTTCTCAGACTGCGGAAGCGCCTTCTTCACGCTCTCCCTCTCCTTACATTTCTTCATCCACAGGACAATGCCCGGACACTTGTCCTCGAAAGGAATCGTGAAGTTACCCAGCGTCTCGAACGTCTGAAACCACGAGATGAGGGGTGCAAACACAATGTCCACCAATCCAAATACATCTCCTCCAAAATAATCTTTTCCATCGATCACGCCTTCCAATATCACTAGACTTTCCACAAGTTCGCGCTTCGCCTCTTCTTGTTTCTCCCCTTTGCTTCGGAATATGCGCCGCCCCGCATCGTAAACCTGAAAGACGATACGGAAAAGAAAATAATTTAAATCCAGGATCAAACGTGAAGGAGTACAGTAGCATGAAGAGGTGTTGTATCGTATATTTAGAACTCATGAAACATTTTGTATATTTAGAACCTTCTTGTACACGGGATTCATCTCCAGCAAGAGTGGGCTCTTGTCTCTAGGATTTTGCTCCACATACTCGTACTTGACACCTTTTTCTTCCAGCCCAATCAGGACTCTCATGCAGAAATGGCTCGACCATGCCGTCAGAACTTTAACATCTTCTCCGCTTCCCATTTTAGACTCTCTTGTTGTTGTATCTTTCCTCCTCGTAGGTCGTTATGGTTACTGGTCAGGAGAAGAGGAGAGCTGTTACTCTTCAGTAATAAATCATAGCATTGGCTTGGAGAACCTTCTATCGAGTCAAACTTGTTAGGCAGCTTGCGAGGTGCAGAATTAGGAGGAAAAGCAGGGGAAATACATTTGAATGGGTAGGTCCATGCGTACGTCATTGCATGCGCAGTTAGACATATTCCGTTGTCGCGGATGAGGTCATGAATGGCGTGGGTCGACTGTGAAAGAGCACGTCTAGTGGCATATTTATCCATAAACCACATATAGGCTAGTTGTGTTGTTTTTTTTTTATTATTATATATTAGTGGTGATTGGAAGGAGCGCCTCCTCACACCATGGATGACCAGACCCTCGGGAAACCAAAACAATCCAAAATTATATTTTATAATTCGTATTTTACGAAAGCACGTTAGGAAAGTGTACAACTTAAATGCATGTGGCAAATAGCGATACATTTTTCTTTTTTTAAATTAGTAAAAGGCTAATCAACGGGAATGTGTTACCACTAAAAAAACAAAAAAATAGGTGGTAAAGTGCAAAGCATTTTTAAATAAAATTAGGTGGGTAAAGTGTAAAGCATTTTTAAATAAAATTAGGTGGGTAAGGGTAAAACATTTTTAATTGAGTATACATAAAAATAAAATCTAATATTAACAAAGAGACTATAGTTGAACCAAAGGGTTAGATGGATTGGTAAGTGCAGTTGTGGTTGGACACTTATCAAGAAGAGACTTAGGTTCAAACCTTGTGGGGAAGCCAACCCTTTGCAAAGGTAGTAGTCTGCTTTGAATCTTCTAAGTGCACACCAAACATATGACAATGGTACAAACTCCGAGCGATCGGTGGTTCCATCTCACACTGGGTCAACAAGAGCAAGACAACTATGTTTGTTGGGAGCATTCCTTGTGATTTGAACCTTGGGTTGACTAGTTACTAAAAGTAGTGGTTGTAACCAACTCTCCTATGTAAACAAAAAAACAAAGAGATTATAGTTAAATCTTATTGTGATATGTCTGATACTATTACTCATCGATGGGAGAGCCTCTTAGCCTATCATTAAGAGAAGTTTTAAGCATATCTTTCATATATTTCAATATATCTTTTGAAGTCTTCAAGAAAGAAATAGAAGTAATAAGTTTTTGGTTCATCACTCGTTATAACTTTCTATTTTGCTTTTTGCTTAAATGTTTGAAGATCTTAGATTATGTAAAATATCTGATGAAGCCTATTAGTAACACCTTCTAGTGTATTGGAAACTCCAACAACATGGGAATGAATAGTTCCAAATGTAACAAAAGATCAAAGGTAATATAGTACCCCGTGAAGGAGTAGAGCCAATATACACCTTTATACGTACGAACTTCCAAATATTTTTGAGAAAAATGAGTTTACAAACATTCTAGAGTTTGGCACAATGATCTTACTGGAAAAAAGCCAAATAGAGCAAGCTTCCAAGGTCTAGTGAAGGAAGGGAATAAAAAGGTGTAAAAAACATCCCAAAAATGTTTAGCAATGTCACAAAAGTAAAACATTAATAAGAGCTTATGAAGCATTACAAAATTTTCACCGAAGGGAAATATATAAAATTGAAGTGAGACTTTCAAAAAGTTGACAGTTTTTAATGTAGAAGTTGCTATCCAAAAATATGAGTTTTAGATTCAATAATAATTTTCCAAATTTTAGCAATAAGAAACTTCCAATAAAATTAACTTGCCACTTAACATTAAACTTAAAATTTAATAATAAAAAAATAAAATTTATTCTTTAAGATCCAACTGGAATTGCCTTAAAACAACAATAGGTGACCACAAGGGTCACCTGATAGGCGATGTCTTTAAAATAACAATACCACCAAGAGACACACGTGCTACAACATGATGATACTAGTGATAAGTAATCCTCACATTTTTTTAGATTAAAAGGTCATTATATTAATAAAATAATATCTAATCATACAAAAAAAAGGAGGGTGGGATTAGCACACCTCGTAAAACAACACACTAATCATCGTGGTTAGGAGTATACAAGAGTGTCAGAAATAGTCAACAAAAAACAAGATAACAACCACCAAAACAATGTCAAATAAGCATTCAAAAAGAAAAGAGCTGAGAAATCACTACCAGGGAAGGCCTGAAGTTTTCCTCCATATGGTCATAAGTCCATCCAACGGTTGAAGAAGTCAGAGCTCCCAAACTATTAAAAGTAGTACCACTAATAGTACGGGCCTATATATTTGGTACAATTTCACCCAACCAAGGGCATCACCTTGCTAAGCTCTAGATCCTACATTTGTGTTGCGAGGGGACTATGAACAGTTTTTGGTAGGAAAGGGCTACATCAGACAATGGGTCCCTCAGTGAGTAGACAACCAGAACCTGGAACCTCCCATAAAAGGGGAAGAAAGAGGCACACAACTCATAGTGTATGGTGCATTCCCCCAATGATCCATGAGGGTACGTAATATGTAACTAGAAATTACAAAATATATCATATTTATCAGGATTAGAGAAGACACGCTTGACATATTTTTGAGAAAAAATAGCTCTATTTCAGGACTTCCATATATAAAATAGTGTACAAATTCTAAAAATATTCCAAACAATACCAAATTTGAAGGAAAAAGCAATAGGGTAACCCTAAATAGCATGCACCCATGTAAAATCCTCTTACATAAAAGGGCTAAAAATTTCAATAAGCCACTCCTAGGTCGACTAAGCCCGATCACAAAACCAAGAAACATGTAGTAAATCTTTCGCCTGTCCATAAACCAAGAAAATGGGATTATGAACACCCACATGCATGAGCCTATTGCCAACATGCAACCTCTGGTGCAAGAGGCTCCAAGAAAAAAAACTTAGTTTAGGTTCAACATAAGTAGCCCAAGTAATCAGAAACCTCTTATTCCATTGAGAGAGAAGAGAGAAGAAGTCCCTTCTTAGAGTTATCTTATCAACCATTGGAACTTGCAAGGTTAGCCATTTGTAACCAATATGAGCTTTATATTGCAAAACAAGAAGCTCCCCAGGCCAACACCAATCTGACAACGAAGGTTTTTAAAAATGCTTATGTAGTTTGTTCCAAATAGAAAATGGAATACTACCAATAACCACCTCATAAGTATCTCTATCACTAGGATTTAAATTGTGAATTTGATGAAAACTTTCCCAAGGTATCCAACTCCTGGTATGTCAAGAGAAGAAATAAAAAATAGAAGCAATACCATGCTTATAGAACCTCTACGCTCTAATCCACTACACCAGAGCCAGGGGAGAGACCTGCCAAGTGATAACAGGAGACCACCAAATATTTATGGAAGGAAAAGAGACACCCGCTTTACGGATACTACCTTTTCAACTAAGCCAGGGTTTGAAAGTCTCCCAGGTTTTCCAAATACTTTTAATGACAAAAGAACCTTTAAATTTAACGAGGACAGGGGCAGTAGGAATGGATCGCAATCTCACCCGTTTCCAAATTTTCTTCCCCTGAAGCAAAAAAGAAATGTAATGCTTGACCAACACTTTCCAAGATTCATCCCCAATTAATGATCGGGTGATCCATTTATAACAAAGGGCAAAACCTTGTCGATGACAATCAAACAAAACCATGCTTCCATAATCCTTGGGAAAACAAAACATTTCCCAGGCTACTCGATAAAAACCTCGTTTGATAGATTCTTTGGCCCACAATAAATCTCTCAAAAGCATATCTAGCTTTTTATAACAAGATTTGGATGGAATCTAGCAAGATGAATAATATATATGGGTAGTGGCTAAAACCTTAGAATAAATTTGAAATTTTTCTTCCAAAAAAAGCTTCTTACTAGTCCAGCAAGAAAGCTTCTTGTCCACTTTATCAATAACATACATCCACAATTGAGAAAAGGAACAATGAAACGCAAAAGGATTTCCAAGAAATCTAAACACCTCACCTGACTGAATCCAAGAACATTGGAAATGACGCAGCTAGCATGGCATCTAGGATTGAGATTGCTGAAAATAGGAGATTTTTTCCATTGAAAAGAAGAACCAAAGGCTAAACATAACACCTCTAAGCAACTAATAGTTGAGGAAATGGATTGCTTATATTTACGAGAAAAATATTTGTGGACACCCTATCTTATGATTTTATAATCATGCAAGTAAGGTATACTTGAGGAATAAATGTTGTAGAAATAAAATCCATAAAATTTTATGAAATTTGAATATAAAATAGTTCAAATTTAATTCTAGTTAATTATCCTTTTTTCCCATCCTAAAATATAAGCATACAAAAGAATATATTTTATACTTATTTTTTTCAAAATTCTTAGTAGGAAACCATTTTAGGATATATAAGGAATATTTGCCATGTCTACATTCAAAATATGTCTCATAGAATCTTAAATTCTAAAGGGTCCAAATTTACACCATGAAAAGCAAAAATGAGAACAATACGTATGGTTGAAAAACTCTAGGCTATTATTATTGGTGATTAAACTCATCCTGAGGAGGTTGTAACTAGCAAAAAGTATGATGAAGGATATGCAAGAAAAATTATTCTCATTGCATTTGGAGTGGATGACAAAATACAACCATGCATAAGTGAAGCGAAAAATAAAATGATGCATGGGATCAACAATGTACAATAATTGAAGGAAGAAATAAAGCCACAATTTTTCATATTTAGTCACAACTTCATACGCTAAGGTTCAAATATGGTGAGATTATTGAACACTTTTTTCATATTTAGTCACAATGATCTTACTGAAGAAAAAAAAAATAGAACAAGCTTCCAAGGTCTAGTGAAGGAAGGGAATAAACAGGTGTAAAAAACATCCCAAAAATGTTTAGCCATATCACAAAACCAAAACATGAATAAGAGCTTATGAAGAATTACAAAATTTTCACTAAAGGGAAATATATAAAATTGAAGCGAGACTTTCAAGAAGTTATAAGTTTTAATGTAGAAGTTGCTATCCAAAAAATATGAGTTTTAGATTCAATAATAATTTTCCAAATTTAAGCAATAAGAAAATTCCAATAAAAGTAACATACCACTTAACATTAAACTTAAAATTTAATAATAAAAAAAATAAAATATATTTTTAAGATCCAACTGTTATTGATGCCTTAATATCTTTAAAATATCAATATCACCAAGATACACACGTGCTACAACGTGATGATACTAGTGATAAGTAATCCTCGCATTTTTTGGATGAAAAGGCCATTATACTAATAAAATAATGTTTAATCATACAAAAAAATGGCGGGTGGGATTAGCACACCTCGTAAACCAACACACTAAATAGCGTGGTTAGGAGTACACAAGAGTGTTATAAATAGTCCACAAAAAGCTAGACAACAACCACCAAAATAATGTCAAATATGTATTCAAAAATAAATGATACGAGAAATCACTACCAAGTGGAAGGCTTGAAGTTTTCCTCCCTATGTTCATAAGTCCATCCTACGGTTGAAGAAGACGGGGCTTCCCAGCCATCAGCAGTAGTACCACTAACAATATGGGCCTGTACATTTGGTATAATTTCACCCCAACCAAGGGTATCATCTTGCTTAGGAGGCCAAATATCCCAACCAAAGGTCGAGATAGATGGACCTCCAGCTCAAAATTCTCCATATTTTTGCTACAGAGTGGGACTGGGACCAGTTTCTGGTAGTAGAGGGCTACGGCTAATGACGGGTCCCCCGATAAGTCACCAACCGAAATATGGAACCTCCCTTCGAAGGGGAAGGAAGAGCAATGTTTTTTATGATATAAGTAGCATTATTTAACGAATAAATATCATTTGAGATATAGATGATTTTAGTCCCATGATGGTTAATATGTTGTTCGATAAATGTGATCTCATCGAAAAGAAAGATATAGCTTATAATACAAATGAGTTAAAAATTGTTGATGAAATAAAATATTGTGTAGAAGATGGTTTTATTGGCCATGATAAAGACCATATTATTAGATTTGATTGTGATAGTGATTGTATTGCTAGATATTATAGTGATAATTTGAATTTTGTTGAAGGTCATTTTCATGAAAACATCTTTGGGTATATCCTTTATGATAATGATAGAAATCAAAGCGATGATAAAGAATTTGGATGTTTTAAAATGAATATCAAATGTACTAGCTAAAAATTAATGATAAAAATGAGGTACAATGGTATATGGTTGGGAAGACATAGTGAAGGTTTGAAATTACCTATAATACCATGTATACGGCCAAAGAATGAATGCTTTAGTTATGATAGTCCAATAGGAAGTGGTGAGATCAAATTTATGACATGTATAAATAACACAAAGTTTTTGAAGAATGAATCATATGCATAACTCCCAAAGGTGGGTTGTTTTAGTCATTATGGAATATCTAGACATGTGACAACTAGTTAGTGGAACATGCATTCTTGTGAAATTTATGGAGGTAAAAATCACTCTTAAAGAAATTGTTGGTATAAAAATAAAGTGATTAATAGAATATAGATAAAAAATGGATAAATATGTTATAATGGGATAAAACAAAAGAGATGTTAAATAGATTTTATAGAAGGAGACAAAATTTATTGAATGTGAAGAATACAAATAAATAATTATAGCATCAAAATAATATAACCCAAGAAATGCTTGGAAGACCTATGGTGACAAAATCTATAGTATAATATTATGTGGAAAATTTTGAAGATGTGAAAGATTCCAAAGATATAATCTAGTGGTTATTTCCTAGAAGTAGTGACCTAAAGGTAGATCTACAGGTTTTTCATAGATATTGATGACCTAGAGGTGACCCACAGAAAAAGTATGTAGAGATGTTCCAAAGGTAATTATGATCAAGAGGAAACCCAAAGGTAAAGGACCCAAAGGTAACAATGATCCAAAGGCAAGGGCCTAGAGTCGATCTAATGGCAATGATTACCCTAATGAATAGACCCAAAGGTAAACCTAGTGACTAACCAAAGAGGTAAAGCTTGTGGAGATTACTTAGAGCCAACAAAGCAAGAGATAAGGTATAGTTCTAGTATATTGCAATCATTAGGGGTAATGATCTTTATAATAAATAATTTAATAAGGAGGTTGTTAGATTTTATTACATTATTCTTTATGTAAATGTCATTATTACATTATGTAATAATTAGGGGATGAGTGATGATGTCACCTCATGCAAGGTTGGATAGTCACATCTCTCATAAAATAATTGAGAAGATGAAAAGACATGTTGAAGGTGATATACAAAAGGTCTCTCAAATCAAAGAGGCGCCATATTGATTTATTAATTTTTATGTTGTATGTAAGCCCAGGCTAGCATATTTGTATGACAAATGTGTGGAGGAATACCATAAAATATTATGATGAAAAATGTGTGTTTAATTGATTGCTTGTTCATAATATTTTATTTTAAATATCTTTATTCTCCCATTTTTGTTGAGGAATTCTCTACGATAGCTCATTCAATCACCTTATTGCAAAAAAATTAAAAAATATTGTTTGGATAAGATAAAGTGATAAGGAATTTCATTTTTTAAGGAAAAATATAACAAAAGATCCAATACTTAAAATACCTGATCTAATAAATAATTTAGAGTAATCATTTATAAAAAGAGTCTTCATCTAACATATCAATCAAAAGGGATAAATGAATACTACCCTCATTTTAATTAAAAAAATTAAAATCATTTCTACTAGCTATTTGAAATAATTGCATGAGATGTATCCTACTACACTTAACTTCTATAAAATAATCATATTGCAATGGAAACATAAAATAAGTTTCTTAGGTGAATACTTATGTTTTGTTAAGGTGAGTTCACACACATTTTAGATATCACAATGACCTTCATTCTTGTTTGTCATCACTGGAATGCTTATCTATTTATTAACAAAACACCATGTTGTAAGGGTTGCATATCTATTTATTAACAAAACACCATGTTGTAATGAAGGGGGTCAATGTTGTAATGTTGTATTTGTCAACGACAGTTTTACACAATATTATTGAGAATAAACATCCATTATACCATAATCACTTCAATATATTTTAAGTCATTGAGAACATATTTTGACTGAAGAAGGAAGGAGACCACTTTCCTTTCTTAATCTAATGTATCCTACTACTAAAGGAAATTATAGAAGGGATGTCGCTAGAGGACTTAGAAACGTAAGGGTTGATAATATTCTTCTAGAGTTCTTAATATACTCACATGACTTAAGCACGGTTCTATGTCCAACACTGCAAGATGTCCATCTTAATGTTGTTATTTTAATGCATACAAAAGAGACTAAGAAAAAGCAAAAAATATACACATACAAAACTGACTTGACGTAGTAATCTGGATGTTTTTGTTGATACGACCTTTTGAACTCCCATGAAGAAGTTGGATGGATGCAATTATTTATCAACATAATTTTTTATTTTAACGTTCTCTTCATTGTTGAAATCTCTCTTTAACCATGTGAAAATTAGTTCATATATAGTCGGGAATATAACATTAAGAGAAATGAGCAAGTTGATCTCTTTAACTATGTGAAAATTTGCTTAAGTTTGAGATATAGCATTAGGAAGAGGAACAAGCAGTTAGACATCCGGTCCTTGAAATTACAAATTATCACCTTAAATTATAACCATTTCATAAAACAGGCTTTCATATTATTAACTTACATATAAAGTTTTTAGCAAGCGTATCTTCCAACAGAAGAGTCTAGTGATTTAACCATAACACGCCTAAAACATTATCCACTAATCCACTATCTTCCAGACTATTGTCAATTATAAGGAACCTGAGACCAAGAAAAACATTGTAGAGCCCGAGAACCTCAACGAAAATCCTTCGTCGAAAGCGAACTTGGCGACGGTCCTACCGAAGGCACGAAGTCTGGTTCGAGCCGTCTAGAAGCTGCAAGATGCCGTGACACATAAGCATATAGAAAACTGACCAATTTGTTGATCTGCAAGCAGAGCACATTCTCCTACTAAATTTACGAAAATAAATAAATAAAAATTTATGGAATGCTTACGCGACAGGGCAGTAGCAGGGGCGCAGGCAATACTAGGCGCCACAGCCACTGTTAGAAATAAGAATATTCAAAACAAAATACAGAGAACGAAAACGCTCTTCTACTAAATTGACGAAATCATTAAGAAAGGACGAAAATAAAAGATGGAGAAGAAATCGTTGGAAAACATACGCGCGGGATCACTGCTAGTTGCCGGGGCCGGTGCAGGTGCAGCTGCCAGAAATAAACACATTAAAATAAATAATACAAATTATTAATACAAATTATTAAATAATTAAATAATAGTTATAAAAAAGAAACTTCATGGTGGGGGTAACCCTATTGTAGTTTGGTTGTTTGGTATGTATATGTTAAACATATTGAAATATATATAATTTAGTAAGTGCCAAACCATTAGCCTTACTAAGACTAAGGTTAAACCTTTTCAATTTTCAACATTTTTTTACAATGATTGATAGAGACTTTTCAATCTTAGAACAAAAACAATATAATCTTATTTATATATTTTCATATTAAACCTTCATAAAAAAATATTTGAATGGTAAAATTCTTATAACTTCATTTGTTATTATATATCGTATCATATTCAAAATGTTTCTTGTGCCAAATTGGTCATTAGAAAAGCTTAAAATATGAACCTTACTAAATGTTAATAGAGGAAATTATATATATTTATTTATCCTATTGATAATATAAACAATATTATATATTCATTTATCCTTTAGTAAGTTAACATTATTGCCTTTCTTTATCAAAAGCTCCTAAATGAAAAACAGATTTATCTTCTATAATGTCACCTTATTAATGAAGTCAAGCCTACATGGAATGACCTTAGTAACTAAATTTGAAATCATCAATACTATCATGTTATAAAACATGACTATCATGTAAAGCATCACATTAATATATTTATTGGTCTCAAAACAACACAATGATACTCTATTTTATCTAAGAAGATTTTATGAAAACTTCATTAAATAATTATAACTTAGGGTAGAAGTATTAATTTTATCTCTACCATATAATATTTACTCACTAACAATGTAATAAAAAATAATATAATATTTGTTAGAATTTCCCAAATAGATATGCAAAGCATTACAAGAGTTTGAAGAAGCAAAATAGAATTGATTGATTTATTCCAAGGATCAACTTTGTATAAATAGCAAAGTTGATCATTGAGATCGTTGGATTACAACAACTCATCATACCTGATGAAGACACCACTGAGAGTTCTCTAGACACATGGAGGAGTGGAGACTCAAGTGTGTCTATCCTAGTAGAGAATATTCTATTATTATAACACCCCCCTTAAGTGATACTAGGGAGATTCATACAAATGAGTCTGAACAACAAGTCCTGAAGAGGTACTCATGTAAATTGACTTCTTTTGAAGAGATGGTAAAAACCCAATGGGAAAAACCATCAATCAAAATGAAGTAAGAGGCTTGTCTTCGTATGGCGAAGATTGTCCTATTTATACAAAAAAGAAGGATGAGTCCCGAAAACTTGGCCTGATTAGGTACTCATTTACATTTTATAGTTGATGAAAAAACCCCTTTGGGGAAAAATCAACTATGAGAAGAAGAGAGGCTTGTCTTCGTATGGCAAATATTGTCCTCTTTATACAAAAAGAAAGATGAGTCCCAACAACTTGGCCTGATTAGGTACTCATATACATTTTATAGTTGATGAAAAAACCCTTGTGGGGAAAAACCAACTATGAGAAGAAGAGAGGCTTGTCTTCGTATGGCGAAGATTGTCCTCATAAAACCAATCAATGCAGTTGTATTACTCCAAGCTTATCTCGCAATTGAAGGTAACGTGGAGAAGGAAATGACTTGGTGAAGATATCTACAATTTGATTCTTAGTTGGAATATATTCCAAGTATATATCCCCATTCTGAATATGCTACCGTATGAAGTGCATGTGTATCTCAATGTGCTTGGTGCGTTGATGCTCAACCGGATTACGTGCAATATGAATTATGCTCTGATTGTCACACCAAAGAGTTATAGGCTTTTCATGAGTGAAACCAAATTCTCTCAAAAAATTTCATGAAGCCAAAGAGCTTCCTGACTAGCTAAAACTACTACTCTGTATTCTGCCTCTGTAGAAGATAAGGCTACTACTTGTTATTTCTTGCATAACCAGGCTATTGGTGAAGAACCAAGGCAAAAGACATAGCCTAAGGTTGAACATCTATCTTCTATTGAACCTGCCCAATCTGAATCTATGTAGCCAATGATATCCTTGGAATTTCCCTTATAGAAGAGCCCAAAGTGCGTAGTGCCTTGCAAGTAATGGAGGATTATTTTTGCTACTTGCCAATGACTAAATCGAGGTTTATGAGAGAATCTGGATATTAGGCCAACAACATATGAGATATCTAGGCAAGTATGAGTAAGGTATAATAGACTTCCTACAAGTGGATGGTGTAGAGTTGCATCACATAGAGGGGATGAGCAAGAAGTACTGAGATGAATTCCAAATTGAAAAGGGGTAGGAGAAGGTTTGCAATCTATCATTTTAAACTTTTGAAGAAGATCTAGAGTGTACTTTTGTTGACACAAGGAAATTCCTGCATCTATTTGACTTATTTGAATCCCAAGGAAGTAATGAGCTAGACCTAGATCAGCCATTTCAAACTTTTCAGAGAGGGAGTCTTTTATAGTCTGAATGTGAGTGAAGTTACTACTAGTGAGAAGAAGATCATCAACATATAGAACAAGAATGGTGATTTTTCCTTCATTTCTCCAAATGTAGACTATGTTATCAAACTCACAATGAGAAAAACCTACGAAAATAAGGAAGGAGTCCATATTTTCATACCAAGCTCTAGGGGCTTGTTTGAGGCCATAGAGAGACTTTTTTAGCCTACAAACAAGAGAGGAGTCTTGAGTGAAACCATAAGGTTGTTCCATGAATATTTCTTCTTTTAAGTCCCCATGTAAGAAAGCACTTTTTACATCCATTTGATAGACAGGCCACTTTTGGGAAGCAACTAGAGCAAGAACCAGTCTAACAGAATCCATTTTAGCAACTGGAGCAAAGGTTTCTGCATAGTCAATACCTTCAATTTGAGAAAAACCTTTTGCTACTAGGCAAGCTTTGTGTTTGTCTATTTCTCCAGTAGGCCCATATTTTATTTTGTAGATCCATTTACAACGAACTAACTTCCTTCCTTTGGGCAAGGGAACTAAATCCCAAGTTTTGTTTTTGATTAAGGAAGAAAATTCATTTTCTCTAGTATACCTGATGCTTCTTTGAAGGATTGAGGATCAGAGGAAATAGACTGACAGACAAGACCAGTGCCTATGGGGTTGGATGATCTGGTAGATGGGAGATTTTGGATGTAAGGCGTAGCTTCTTTAACAATGGTGCGGGCCCATTTTGGCATAGTGGAAGGAGTAGAAGGAGTTGAAAGACATTGAGTTGGAGTTACAAGTTCCTCATCTTGGTTATCAATTTCCAAGTTAACCTCAAGAGTTGGCTCTTCATAGTATTGAGGTTCTACTATAGGAGAAGGCTCAATGGAGGAGGAAGGGGATTGAGGATATTTTTGAGGGAATGTTTCATCAAATTGGACATTCCTATGAAAAAATACCTCATGAGTTGAGGGATCAAGGAGCCTGTAAGCCTTCATTTCCTCATAATAACCGACAAAGATGAGCTTTTTGCTTTTCTTATCTAGAGCCTTCCTTTTCTTCTTTGGGATGTGAGCCCAAGAAGTACACCCAAAAATATTGAAGTAGGAAACATCTGGTTTTGAGCCAAACCATGCTTCTTTAGGAGTTAAATGGTCAAGAGCTTTATGAGGTGTGCGATTTTGAATATAATTTGCATAGTTAATAGCTTCTGCCCAAAAAACTTTTGGAAGATCTCTTGAATGGAGCATACAATTTGCCATTTCTTTTAATGTCTGGTTTTTCCTTTCTGCAATACCATTTTGTTGAGGATTATGGGAGATATAATGTTGATGAATGATACCATGACTTGATAGAAACATGGAGAACTCATTACTGCAGTATTCCCCCCATTATCTATGTGAATCTTCTTAATTTTGCAAGAGGCCTGATTTTCAACTAAGGCTTTGAAAACTTTAAAGTGGGATAGAACATCACTTTTATATTTTAGGAAGTAAACCCAAGTTCTTCTAGAAAATTCATCAATAAAGGTTAGAGCATATTTTGCTCCTTTGAAAGAAGGTTCAGGAAAAGACATCAAGTCACTATGGATTAGTTCTAGAGGGGATGAGGCTTTTAGAGAACTACTTGGGTGGAAAGGGTCTTGATGTTGCTTTCCAAGAGCACATCCAGGACAAAATCCATCAATAGAAGAGACTTGGGGTAAACTTGTTACCATATCATGGGTGCTCAGTTCCTTTAGGTAGTTGTAACTAAGATGTCCAAACCTTTCATGCCAAATTTTGCTTTCAAGATCTCCATGAGCCACAAAATAGGAGGCCCCTTCTGGATTTTTGAATCCTTTGAAGTGAAATAGGTGAGTGTTGTGATCAATATCTCCTTTAGCTATAAGAGAATAGGGATCTTGAAAGTCTCTTATCTCAACTCCTGTTGGAGAGAAGAGAATTATTTTCCCCTTTCTAGAAGTACAAATTTGATATATGGAGAGGAGATTTATGGCAATGTTTGGAACATAGAGAACATTATTTATAGAGCCACCATCAATGATTATGTCCCCATTTCCTTTGACTGGGATAAAGGAAGAGTCACCCACTTCTATGCTACATGTAGAACTAGAGGAGATAGAAGAGAATGACTCATCTGAAGTAGACATGTGATGAGTAGCTCCAGAATCTAGAACCCAGTAATTAGAGGAAGAATTGGAGGTTTTCCCTTGAACATTTAGGGCTTTCCCTATTTGCTTTTTATTGTCTATCTTTTGATCCTTCATAGTTGCCTCTAGTTGTTGTAATCTTTTCCAGCATTTGTTTGTAGAATGACCATTCTTTTTACAGTGAGTACAAGTTATGGGATTCCTTTCCTTATTTTTGAATTTTTCTTTAGTAGAGGTGGAGGCTACTAAGGCTTTGGAGGAAGAGGAAGAGGAAGATATCTCATATCTTGCAAGTTTTGTTTCTTCCCTAGTTAGTCTATCACAAAATTCTTCTAAAGAGGGCATTTTAAAGGTTGCACCAAGAGCATCTTGAGTAGATAGAAAGGTGGTTGCAAAGATTTGAAATACACCATTTAGTTTAGACAAAATTAGATAAATGCATTCTTTGTCAGTATTTTTCTTCCCACTGCCTTTGTATTGAGTGAGGACTTCTTTGAATTTGGTGAGGAAGTCAACAATGCTGCTAAAATCTTCAGGAGACAAAGTTGTTAGTTCTTCTTCTAGTTGCATTGATCTAATTTGATCTACTTTCCCAAACAAGGTTTTTAGTTTCTCCTAACTTTCATGAGGAGTTTTACAATCTATAATGTGAAACCACAAACTTTCATGAACATTAGAGCTAATAATACCCATAGTTTCATGCATTTTCTCTTTGTGAACAAATTTTTCATATTCTTTATCAAACTCAGGTTGCTTTTCTTCTAGCAAATGAGTAAGACCTTTTTGAGAGATAAGATTCAAAATTTTAGGTTTCCAAGTGTGAAATTTATGAGGGGTGAGAGGTTCAATTGAATTCATCATTTTTACACAAGAGAAAAAGTGAAGTTATAACCAATATATCCCCCCTTTTAACTTCAATGATTGGATTAATGCAATTGATTTAAAGAAATTATGAAGCTTTTCAATATAGAAAATCTCAAAATACCCACCCTAACAAGAGGGAAACTATAAGTATTTGAGTTTGTTATAATGGTGCTTTAGAATTACAAAGTACCTTTATGTTCTTCTCAAAACCCACCCTAACTTGAGGGAAACTATAAGTAAGGAGAAGAATTAAAGGAATGAAGGCTTGAAATGCAGAGATAGCAACCAGATTTAAATATGGATTACTCAATACTCGCCCTTACTAGAGGGAAACTATAAGTAAGAGAGATATCCAATATGTATATAAGGTTGATGAAGAAAAATATATGCCAGGCCTTTATACCAATAGTCTCCAAAAACCTGCCCTTACTTGAGGGAAATTGTAAGTGTTTAGAGACAATGATACATGGAACATAGGCAAATATATTTTGAGGGAAAACTAATTAGATTTGGAAAATTTTATAAAGTTTTCTTTTTAGAGAAGATAGATATATTTAGAAAAAAACTTTCTAAATAAATTAAGTGAAGATATTTATATTTAGAAAAAACTTCTAAAAAATTAAACCAAAACTTTTATGATATAAATGAAAGAAATTTATATGAAATAATTTAATAAATTATAAGTGGAAGAGGATTGTTTTTAGATAATAAGTTCTTTAGAAACACCTTTTAATTTAAATGAATTTAAAAGGAAATAACTGAAACTATAAGAAGATACAACCCCCCTTTTAAATAATTTATTAAATATGAAAAAATAATAATTAATGAGAGTGAGATTTTTTGAATAAATTAATTGCAAAAAAGAAGGCAAATTTGTAAATAAGTGATGACAAAATTTAATGAACTTATAACTTAGTTTTAATGTAAAGATATTAAAACAAAATTTTAAGACAATAAAATATTTGATCACTATAGAATTTGTATAAAATAGAATGCAATTATATTTATTAAAACAAATATGAATTAAAAGGCAAATAAACAAATTGAGATCACAATAAAGGAAATACTTTTGTGAAACTAATAAAAGGATTAATAACTTAGTTTTAATGTAATAGATCTCTAACTTAGTAAAGTTAAAAAAACTTTTGATTTAGAGATATTTATAGTTAATGAAAATAACCAATATTTAAGAGCAAAAAAGGAGGCTTAAAAAAATGATGCAAAGAGACACCCCCCATGATATCTGATAGGTGCAAGAAAGGCACCTTATCAACCCCCAAAATTTTATTAAAAAAATACAATGATATCCGAGCCAAGAGAAGGCCGAAAATAAGAAAAACTTTATGTTTTTCCTCCGAAGGCTACAGACGTGCAGGAATTTAAAAGAAATACAATTTTTAATAGCCCTTTTTAAAATAAAAATGGAGAGAATATGAATTTGAGTATATAATTTTCATACCTTTCTCACTTATATGACCCAATATGTGGTGCCACAATGTTGCATCTTCTCCTATAACAACTAATTCCATGGCGTAGTTATATGTATTAATAAGGAAATAAAGAGTACCAACCATCTTAACTTTAGCTATAACCATAGAACCTCTAGTCACTTTCCAAGAGTGATCACCAAATGCAGTAGTGTAACCCTCACTATCAAGTTTACTTACCAAAATGAGATTTCTCTTCAAATTTGAAATTTTCCCGACTTCATTAACCATCCATTGACTCCCATTGGGGAATTTCATCTTGATCTTTCCCATGCCCATAATTTTATAGGAATTATCATTACCTAATAATACCTATCCAAAATATCCCTAGATATATTTTATAAAATAATCTTTGTGAGAAGTGGCATGGAAAGAAGCACTAGAATCAATAACCTAATAATCATTATTTTTATCAAGAGACAAAATTAATGCATCTTGTAAAATTTCACCAACAATATTAGCTTCTTGATTATTACCTTTGTTCTCATCATCTCCATTTCCATCATTTTTTTGATTCCAACAGTCCTTCTTAAGGTGACCTTTCTTCCCACAATACCAACACTCCATTTTTCCTTTTCCTTTTGATTTGGATCTTCCTCTTAATTTACCTTGATTTGGACTCTTACCTTTTTTTTTTGTCTTCCTCTATTCTAAATAGTTAGAGTCGTTCTTGATGATGTTGCTTCACCCAAGATTCTTCTCCTCATATCCTCACTTAGAATGATACCCACAACATCATCAAACATCAAATTGTTAGAAATTGAAGCAAAATTGCTCACGACCATTACCAAGTTGTTCTAGCTCTCTATAAATGAGCACAAAATCAACAAGGCCATGCCTTCATCATCAAAATCTAAAACCACTGAACTCAACTAATTAGTAACAGTATTAAATGTATTCAAGTGATCTCAAATAGATTCTCCTTCACTCATTTGCATATTAAATAACTTTTTCATGAAAAAAATATTATTAGAAGTAGAGGGTTTTTCATACAACCTGGCCAGTGCATGCATGGTATCTTTCGTAGTCTTCTATTTGGATATATTGAAGTCAACCATACTTGCTAAGCACAACATCACCATTCCCAATGCCTTTCTATCCGATAGATCCCACTCATCATTAGATGTACAGTTGGTTTCTTTGTCTTACCTTCTAGAGGTAGATAGAGGTCCTTTTGATAGAGATAATCTTCTATTTGCATTTTCTAGAGTTTGAAATTCTAGCCATTAAATTTTTTCATCCTAAACTTCAAATATTTTGCCATTGCTACCACTGAATCTAGAAACCCTTCTGTCGAGTACCCAACAAAAAATGTCACTCTAATACCAATTGTTAGGATTCAATTATTTTTACCAATAATTATGAGCAATAAATCACATATGATTTTGAAAATAAAACTTAATCAAAATAGTAAAATAACATCACACAACAAGAGAAAACAATATGTAACGTGGTTCACCCAGTATGGGCTACATCCATAGAGAATATTTTAGTCCTATTATCTTCTAAGCACCAAAGGGATACACCTACAACCAACCACTGTAATCTTCCTCAATGGTTACACCAAGAATCCTCTCTACATCGGTCTCTCATGATTGCACTTATTTGTAACAATACAATTACAACTAATTTTTTTCTTTGAATTAACACCAATGATAGATCTACCAATTATGCCACATTTTATTCCTAACTAGAGTGATGAATTTTATCTTAGAATTAACACCAAGGATAGATCCACCAATTATGCCATATTCTATTCCTAATTGGAGTGACAAATTCTATCTTGGAATTAACACCAAGAATAGATCTACCAATTATACCACATTCTATTCCTAACTGGAGTGACAAATTCTATCTTTAGGCTCCATTCTTATCAACTTTACCATGCTTCAACATTTTGAGGAGAACCACAGAGAGAAAATGTAAGCATGTTTGAATGATTCCTGCAGGTCTTCAAGGAACGATATCCCTATTCCCATGTTCTTACCATCCAAATACTTAAATAAATTGTTTGTAAAGGGTGAAATTAAAGACAAAAAATTTCTCCCTCTATGTCTAAAGTAAATACAAAAATATTCTTAACATAAAAACTCTAATGCTTTTTTTTTAACTTATGAAATCAACAACTATTTAGACCAATTGATACCAATAATCAACCATGATTAAGGTTGTATCATAGTACATGGTACAAATCCATTGGATAAAAAATGAAACAACAAGAATAAATTTCATAGAAAGAGATCCATATCGAAGTAACTAACAATTGCCCCTTATTGAAGCAAAGAAACCTCAATATATAAAATGAATTTTTAATATCATCAAAATGCATTTAATTTAAAATATGTTAATCTTATATGTTACCAACTTTGCTTTTATTATCTTACTAAAACTATTTGTAGACACCCTATATTACATTTTTATTATTATCTAAGTAAGCTATATTTGAGGAATAATGGTTGTAAAATAAAAGCCACATAAATATATAAAATTTGAATAAAAAAGTGTTCAATTTTAATTTTAGTATATCTTTGAGAGGATAAAAAATATTTTTTTTTTTATATGTTAGATGAAGAAGTTTTGGAAGGATCTCCAAACCTATATACAAAAAGAAGCTAACCTCTGCATAACAAAGGATGTAAAGAAATACCAACACAAAACATGCTACCTAGAGACCAAAGACGAAAAATAGTAGAACCAACCCATTCTAAAGTCTAAATACAAGAAATCAACATCCCACGTAGGGGAAACCATCAAACCCATGGATCGAACCATCCTAACATAGGCTACATAGGCATACATGCCGCACATAGAATACTAAACTAAACATATGGCACACATGCCAAACCAGCAAACAACCCTAGAAGGTGTGCAAACCATAAAATTAGAGACAAGCCAAAGACCTAACTCAAAACTTGTTGCCACTAGGCCCAACATCAAAGTCCAACTTGGCATTAATATCACCCGAGACTTGCCACCCCATGAGGGCCAACACCTCCTAAGTTTTGAAGATAGAAGCTTGCATGAAATCTATCATTGAATGTTGTAATTTAATAATCATGGAGCTCAGGATATTTGGATTACATCTGATGGATAGGGAGTCAGGATACACCAAACAAAAAACACCCCCACCTCTCTTACAGATTTAAACTTTTTCAAGGGAGGAGGAAACTCTTCTAAGACCAAATTATCAACATACATAAGATTCTTACCAAAGTTTACCTACTTCACAACTAGCCTCTTTGAATGTTGTGTTCCTTTATCACTACTACTCGGGCCTCTAGAAGTTGAATTTATGAAATCCACCAGAATTGGAGCAATCAGGGTGGCATCCAACTCATCATAGGAAGAATATTATGAATCCTCGGAGATCAAGGAAGTTGTGAGACCCACCACCAAAGACAGTATGGTCACCAGAGCATTAATAATGCTTTCCCCATCCAGACCCTATTGCTTCACAACATGATCAAAAATAATCTTAGGCAACCCTTGATGCAATGGATCTAATGCCACACTTTTATTAACTTTTAAAACTATTTTTTATAGGGACTAAAATAGAAAAGAAGGAACGTTCATAGTTTTCTTACGATGCAAGTGATTTAAAATCATAAAATAATAACTCCTCAACACCACCAGATTTTCATCTAGTGTAAAGTAATGCATGACCACTATAGCCGCATGATCCTAGGGAGCCTTTAGATAGGTGTGCTTAAACTAGTTTTGAATATTCACAAGCTCTTCTTCCTCTATGACAATTGATTAAAACTAACAAATGGAAGACCTATCAATCTGTGAATATATGTAGGGGTGATGTTGAAAACAACATTTTTAGATTGTATATTAATGCTTACAGTACCCCTATCATGGTCATAACCAAAGATAATATGTTGCAAGAGCACTTTGTCTATTCTAAAATGTGGCATGGAAATGAGGGTTGATAAACCTACATTATAAAACCATCGAAAGTTCATCCCTGGCATTGTCATGAGATCTGATATCAAAGTGCACGCAAAATTCTTGAATTTTGGTTGGATTATGGAAGGGGTATCCATTGGAAGTAGTTGGAAGTGCAAGAAAAAGGATTGGGAATGGAAACTGATATGTTGATCAGAGAGGTTAGATCTGGTTGTAGCTGTCGCAAAAATGAAATGGTAAAATTACTGTTGATGACCTTTTATAGATTTAAAACATATTTGACATGTGGCAACATCATATTTGACATGTAATATGGGACATGCAGTATTAGACACATGGCAGTATGGTGATGGTCGGGCTAAACTATGCTACTGATTCATGATAGAAGCGTCTTATGCAATCGGTTTGGCATAAACAATGATTTCAAAATAAATTATGCATCCGCCCAATGGAAGGATGCATAATATGACCCAAAAATATACCAGATACACAATATGCATCTGGCCATCACTAAAAAATAAATCGGGTGTTATCACAGATGCATTTTATGATCTGGGTAATGAGCGGATGCATAACATGCAATCAGATTAGCGTCGGAGCATATTATGCATCCGGGTACTAGACGGGCGCATAATGTGCATCCGTCCAGTACCCAAATGTGTAATATCCTTTGACGTTAAACTGATTGCATGTTATGCATTCGGTCATTATCCAGAACATAAAATGTGTTTGGGATAACGCTTGAATTATGTTTTGCATCCAGGCACTCTCTGGACACATAATATGTTCTGAGTAATGTGTAGATACATATTGTGTATCTGATATATTATCGAGGTATATTATGTGTTCGTCCCAAACCTCGGATGCATAAATGCATCCATTCTATATCCTGACTCATAAATGCATCCATTTTGTGCTCGAATGCATAAATACACTCGTTCGATGTCTAGGAACATGTTATCGTCATGACATTAAATGCATTCATTCGTTGAATCCGGTCTGTGGTTGTAGAAGGTGAAGATCCAGGACAAGACACAATGGTCTTATTCTTGATGAGTGTAGTTGATTTCTTGCCTACTACACCCATCATAAAGAGGCCACCCTTTTTGTCTTGAATCTTCACCTACTTTACTATGAAGGAAGTTTCTTATTTAAGCTTTGAAATTACAGTACACAAAATCATGTGGGATAAATAGTTATGTGGGATAGATAGTCATGTTCTGTCAAAATAGCGATAAGCTATGTCGTGCTACAATCCTTATCTTTATTAGACGCCATATCATAAAAATGCATCCCGACCGATACCAATACTTATTATGCATCTGGTTCAAGGCCGAACTATATTGTCCATCCGTTTCGGATCCAGACCATATTATGCATCCGATTCAAAACCGGATCATATTATGCATCCGGTCCAAACATTTGCCAATATTTTAAACATAGCCGGTATATTTTTTGCCTGGTTCGAAAAAACTTAAAAAATTGCCCTCTTTTGCCAATTTTTTGAGAAAATTTAAAATCATTCACCTTGCCAGCATACGTGCAGTTCGATAGATTTCATCGTCATTTCAAAACATTTTTTCCATTTTTTTATAAGTACCTTTCGGGTCCTACCTCTTATGCATAACCCTAGCTTGAGCAATAGATTTTAAAAGAAACACTCTACCTGAAGAGGATAGCCATATGATAGTACAATTATTCACCTTCCTTCTAAACTTATCAAGCATAGACTACCAAGAATATATAGGTAGATTATGAGATGAAATCGAAATACCAAGATAAATGAAGCGGGGAGTCTTGACCTAGAATATTAGAATACGAGCAATCCTTGCTTGAATAAGAGTAGGGGTATTGAAGAATAAAATAGAAGACTTATCCTCATTAATCAACTATCTAGAAGCACCAAGATATATGTCAAGATATCATCTATTTTTGCTAGCTTCCCTGATAGTGGAAACTCCCAGCAAAGCAGTATCATCAACAAATTGAAGGTGGAAAAGAGGTAACAACCTACTATCCCACTTCCACCCCTGAATGAGACCCTGCCTAACATGATACTTGAGTAATATTCCCAAACCTTCTGCCATAATGATAAACAAATAAAGAGATAAAGGATCTTCTTGCCTCAAACCCCTTGAGGCCTCAAAAAACTCTGATGACTCATTATTAACAATAACGAAGAACAAGGATGAAGAAACACAACTCATCACCCATATAATCCATTCCTTATCAAATCCAAAAGTAGCAAGAATTTTATAAAGAAAGGATCATCTTACCCGATCATAGGCTTTGGCCATGTCCAACTTAATAAATATAGTTTTCTACTTAGAAATTTTCATCGAGTGAATAGCTTCTGTAGCAATAACAACCCCATCTAGTATTTCCATCCATCAACAAACCCACCTTTCTCCTCAGAGATGATTTTGCTCAACCATATATTTATCCCCTCAACAATAATTTTTGTGATGATCTTATACACAACATTGTACAAAGTGATAGGCCTGAACATATCCAAGGAATTTGCTCCCTCTTTTTTGGGAATAAGCATCACAAATATAGCATTTGGGTTCCTTAGCATTTCTTTGTTCTTTTGGGACTCATGGACCATCTCTAGAAGATAAAATTTGATTAACTCCCAAAACTCCTGATAAAACTCAATCGAGAATCCATTCAGACCTGGGACTTTTCCTTTTTTCATCTTGAATACAACATTTTCCAACTCTTCAAGGGAAATTGGACCCATAAAGTGCTCATTCATCTCTCTAGAAATAATCAATGGAATATAGCTTATAATAAGCTTTTCATCCTCATCATATGAGAGGGAGTCCTCCTTGAATAGAGGAAAAATACCTCTAAGTTGTAGACACCAAAACGGCACCAATCCGATTATGTGACTGCAAACACTGATCGCTTTGACAAACACAGCCCCCAGGGCAGCCCTCAGAGGTTAAAAAGTGGTCTTAACCACTTTTATAGCAATTTTGTAAGGTCAAGAAGCAATTTGGCACACTTGGACACTTTGCCTAGTACTTGTCTCACCCCGGGACGAATTCAAAATAGAATTCGTCCCACCCCGGAACAATTCTGAATCCGTCCTTGGGTGGGACGAATTCTAAGCATAACGGGCAAAAAGGCAAAGGGTGCCAAGTGGCAGCCCAGAATAGTCAGTTAAGGACTCCTACCTTGCACGCGTGTGTAGGTGGACGAGGGGTCGTTAGAAGACTGTTACAAAAGGCATTTATCAAAGCTCAAGTCAACGGAGGACTCCCCTCCCTCATGGGAAGACAAGACTGCCACATGGCGCCTATGGCCAACACATGGCATTTGTGCTTCCCTCCCAAAAGAGACCCCTTGGGTCTATAAAAGGTGGGACTTTTCTCACCCAAAATATACGAAGTTGAAGGAGTTTTCAAGCAACGAAGTGCTTGCCGAGTTGAAGACCCACTTGCATCCCTTTTGGTTCACCTTCCCACATCCACCAATCTCTTTTGCAAGGGAGGTTGTTGGGTGGCCTTTGGAAGCTCGAACCTTACCCAAATCCAACGCATGGACACCTGAACCAACCAATTCACCGACCCCCCAATCCTAAGAGGTTTTGGGCCCATCCCTGGTGGATTGGATCCAAAATCAAGTGCCAACGGTGGGAGGCCCACTTGGGCACCCCCGCACCTCCCAAGTCCTATTTTTAGTTTTTGAGCATTTTAGATCATTTTTCAGATTGCATTTGGTGTTATTAGGTTTGATTAATCCATAGCTGCAATTTTGTAACTTTTGGTCAGATTTTAGTATGTTTTGTGTTGCTTTGTCGTTTCGCTAACTTGCAGGTGTCGAGGTCAAATTCTCGAGGGTGGAGGCCAAATTGGGAAAATCGAACCATCTGGGTCGTCCCAAAATGGCCCCAATTACATAACCCCCCTGTTTGCAGGCGTTTTGCGAGTCTCGGGATCCGACATTGGAGCAGCGACAGGTCGGTTTCTTCAACACGGAAGAATTCGTCCCACCCGAGGGACGAATTACGATCGAGTCGTCCCGCCCGGGGACGAATTCCGATTGAAGGTGGATTGGCCAGCTACCTCAGTGGCAGTGGCCTTCTGGTAACTTTTCTTACCTTCTGTCAAGTTTTGAAGCAATTTGGATTCACTGTATTCACTGTTTCAGGCAAATATTTACATGCATATTTCGTTAGTTTTAGAGCACAAACGCTTTTCATTTGCAGCAGGTGCTACTGACGTCTTGGTCATTTCTTTGTTCACAGGATAAGTAGCAGAGGTAAATAACTCATCGACATCAGCGGCGGCATCATCTTGGCCCGCCCATTGCAATCGTGGGCACGCAGAAAGAGGAATCATTCAGTGATTGTAATCAAACTCTATTTGCGCTCCTAGCCCCTGAAAAGGGAGGAGACATCATTGTAACAGAGATCAAGGGATATTAATGAAAGGGTTGTGTTCTCTCTATCTGCTTGTGTCTCTTCCAATGTGTTTCTTTTCCATGTCATGCAATTTACATTTCTAGGACTTAAGCGTATTTAATTTTGAATGCAATCGCACTTGGTGTTTCCTTTGCCCGGAATCTCGTGCTTTCAGTGGCGATCACGGTGGGACTCTGTTCCCTGGTTTTTGAAATCACAGAAAACTGATCAAAGTTTTGTGTTTGTGCTTGACAGGTACATTTTTTTGTTGCAGACTGCTATTCGTCTCTGACAGGGATGAATTATTTTCTGCAATTTGTCCGACTCCCGAGACAAATTCAAATTCATCTCTGGGAGGGACGAATTCTGTTCTGCAATTCGTCTCCCAGAGGGACGAATTCCTGTCTGCAGATTTTCAGAGTAGAAATTCAGAGACAACAGGAGCAGGCAGAGAAGAGGTAGGGATTTTCATGATCTCTGTTATATATTTTCTATTTTTGTTTCTGTTTCTTTAATTGTTTTCATTTAATCCTGCATTGCATTAGGAAAAGTCATGTATGCTAGTTTCATTTTTGTTGAATAAAACGAATCCCACACACATCACGAAATAATTTTAAACCAAGGAGCTGGTCGTAAGACCCTAGCCCTTGATCAAGACCATTGGTGGATTTCATCACCACCTTGGCTTGATTTGCATCCATTTCACGATTGTCAACTGTTGTTAGGCGTAAATCCTGATGAAGACAGACCGAGCATAGTTGGTGTGATTCCCATGCGCACGAGGATAAGTTTTCTATGGTAGGTGCCATTAACAGGACAATCCCCCTTTCGTACTACCTACGTACCACGTACCTTCTGCTCTCACGTACCTATAGTCTCCCTCTCGTAAGGGCGGGTATATAGAGAGGTTGGTATATCGGCCTGGTTGGTATATTGAAGGGGCGACATTTTTGGGAGTTATATGAGCCTTCATTATGCATTTAAACGTTCTTCAAAAACATAATGCATTTAAACATTCTACAAAACCTACAAAAACAAAAACAAAACACCAAAATGCACTAAAACAGTCTAGGGCACACCAAGAATCCTTAAAAGAGATAATCACGGTTTTGTGAATGTGTGTGTTTAATTCTATTTAGTGTAGACAAAAAAAATCATTAAAAACAAAGATAAAAAAATCTACGCATTTTGTCATTTTCTCCAAAAAGCTCCAAGGATTTCCGTAATCGCTTGGTCACTCAAAAATGCCCAAAAGGTGTCCATGAACCCTTTGGTCAACCCAAAAGCACCCCAAATGTGCCCATAAGTGATGCAAGACAATCCAACAAAATATGGGAAATCTTACATTTTTCCCTAAATTTTAGTGCATCTTGCCGGGGCCATAACTTCTCAACCGTAGCTCCGATTGACTTGAAATTTTACAGGGAGTTAGTTGGGATAATTTTAAACAAATATGATTCCTGACAGGAGCAGGAAGCTACTCTCCTGATTCCTGAAGCACCACCCCCGACGCCTCCTAGACATGAATGGGAGGCCACTCCTATAACCAATGATGGGTGCCTTCCTCAGACATCCACCCAGGCTTATGAGCCACCCTTATAAATTCATCAATAAGCCTCTAAGGAATCAGAGCATGAATAATAGCGGGATGAACTGCCCTACCAAGGCATGAGGGGTGCCATCTGGCCACCCCTCCATAAGCTCCAAGTTCCTCAACAAGAACCAACCAAAGAGGAGGAGTTCAAATCTCCCGATACATGCAAAGCACTAGAGCACTTAGAGTTGGTAGAGACCAAGATTTTGGAGCTCCCAAGGCCCAACTTACATAAGGCTCCTTTCGAAGAGGATCAACATTTAACCGTAGGGCTACCTGATGATGCAGTCCTCCATGTCTCAGAATCTATAGATTCTGATGAGCTATACACATTGTCCAAATGTGAGGATGAAACAGACATAGCACACAGCAATCACATAAGACAGCATCGACATCCCATAAAAATTGAGGAAGCATGTCAACAGATAAACATAATACTAGGGCATGAGTGGCGTGTTAACCCACCGCAGTGAGACCAAGCATTACATCTACAACTTTGGGCACATAAAGATCAACATCCGCCCATAGATCCCATAACAACATCAGTGCCGGGGGTAGACTCTATCCTCATATCCGTGCATAGGGCCGATCCATTCATGCCCATACCTCTAGAGCCAGATTCGAAGTGCAAATACCATCAAGCTGGGGGTACCTCTATCCCCTGAAGAACCATAATTCAAACCCAAAATGCTCCAAGGATTATCGCAATCTCTTGGTCACCCAAAAAGCTCCAAGGATTATCGCAATCTCTTGGTCAATCCAAAAAGCTCCAAGGATTATCGCAATCTCTTGGTCAATCCAAAAAGCTCCAAGGATTATAGCAATCTCTTGGTCAATCCAAAAATCTCCAAGGATTATCGCAATCTCTTGGTCAATCCAAAAAGCTCCAAGGATTATAGAAATCTCTTGGTCAATCCAAAAAGCTCCAAGGATTATCGCAATCTCTTGGTCAATCCAAAAAAGCTCCAAGGATTATCGCAATCTCTTGGTCACCCAAAAAGCTCCAAGGATTATCGCAATCTCTTGGTCACCAAAAAGCTCCAAGGATTATCGCAATCTCTTGGTCACCCAAAAAGCTCCAAGGATTATCGCAATATCTTTGTCAATACAAAAAGCTCCAAGGATTATCACAATCTCTTGGTCAATCCAAAAAACTCCAAGGATTATTGCAATCTCTTGGTCAATACAAAAAGCTCCAAGGATTAACGCAATTTCTTGGTCAACCCAAAAAGCTCCAACGATTATCGTAATCGCTTGGTCAAAAAAATCAAGAAATTCAAAAAACAAAAAAATAGAAATCCTAAAAAACAACAAAAATTTGCATCACAATTCTAGGCATACTCAAATTCATCAAAAAAAAAAAATTAATATTCTCGCACCTCATCTTCACCTTCAACAAAAACAATCCATCAAAAATACAAAAATATATAGCTGCATTAAGCATTGCATCCATACATTGCATATTTGTAGTCATACAGGTCAAAGGCACCATAGGCTGTAATTGCTCTGATAGACCATCTTGTTCCACACTGTTCCATTTTACAAAAATAACAAAAACACCATGCATAAATTTTACCACACTACAGTCAGTGGTCTGGGAATGTACCAAGAGTTTCAGTAATTCAGTCATCATTTTCCTCTTTAGCCATGTAGTGTATCAAGTTGAACAGATTTTACGAAGGTAGAGTCATACTTGAAATACACCTTGTTATGTATCATCCCAACACAAATCAAAACACTAAAATTCCCAAATTGTGTGAACGAAAGACGAAACCTGCAAAATAATCTAGGTCACCACAAGCTTCAGTACCAATTTGGTTGATAGCCTATCGGTAACAGAAGTAAACCTCCCGCATGATGATATATCTGTCACATTAACTTGCATACAGATCAATGTTTGCATGTGGATGAGCTAGCTTATGGCATCCTGGATTACATCGCAGATTAATCTTAGTACATACAACAAAGGAATTCATGGAGCTAATTAGGTGATCCTCAGTACGGGTTCGGTTGAAAGCCCATCCGCACTCGGCGGTATCCTAACAAATTCCACTAAATGAACTCAATTGCACACACGGGGATGTGAAAAATAACTGGGTCAAAAACAAGTCCGATTCATACCTTGGTCAAAAAGTCTTGTAAGATAAAGTACAGTCATGGCTAGTGAGTTAAAATCATCTGAGTCTCAGAAAACCTTAGCTACATTTCTAATCCAACTGCTCTACTTTTCATCCTTACAATACCATCAAAAAAATACAAAAAATAAAAACCACATGTATACATACAAAGCCATGCATCACAGCAATTTCCTAAAAACAAAATAACAGAGTTCTAAACTGTCCTTGGTGCCATAGCCAAACATCACAAACCCCATTCATCCATTTCATATCTGCATATCACATATAAATCAAAACCGTTTGCATTCATCATAGCATATGCATCCATCAAAATAAATCAACATGCAACATCCATATTCATCAACCATCATGCACAAGATCAAAGAAAATCAAAACAACAAAAACAACAAAAAAATGCAACAAACACAAAACCAACAATAAACATTGCCAGCCACAAGTGCTCTTGCACTTAACCTCTTGGCATAGCAAACTGATGTCGGGGTCTACATTTTTGCTATCCTACTCCCTAAGAAGGCTACCATAGCCGGACCGCTCCACGGGAAGACAAATTTTTGACAATTTAATCACCAAATGGTGTCACAAAAACAACAAAAACAAGAAAAAAATGCAACAAACACAAAACCAACAATAAACATTGCCAGCCACAAGTGCTCTTGCACTTAACCTCTTGGAAAAGCAAAATTGATGTCGGGGTTTACATTGTCACTATCCTACTCCCGAAGAAGGCTACCATAGCCGGAACGCTCCACGGGAGGACGGATTGCCGATAATTTAATCACCAAATGGTGTCACAAAACAACAAAAACAAGAAAAAAATTCAACGAAAACAAACAGCAAAAAAACATTGCCAAACATAAGTGCCCATGCACTTAACCAAAAGGCAAAGAAAATCGATGTCGAGGTCCAAATTATCGCTCTCCTACTTCCCCAAGAAGGCTACAATAGCCGGACCGCTCCACGGGAAGTTAGATTTTGATGATTTCACCTCATTACGGCATCACCAAAAGGGTTAAAACCCACCAAAAATAGGTCCAAATGTTGGAAAAATTGCACACGCTTAACTGTAAACCCTCTAAAGGCACCCTTGCACAAGTCATCTTGGGTCAAGCGACTCGTCGCTTCTCTCACGAAGGTCATTCCCTCATCGATTCGTCGCTTGAGGGGGTAGTCACACTTAGTCATCAATCAACAATCACACACCCAATTAAGGAAAATGACATGCATTCAAAGAATCATTGAAAAAGACAATCACGCTCCTACTTGGGCAATAAACAAGCAACAATCAAATCAATCAAACACTTGGCATTTCGTGAATCATGAACACAAGGTTCCCCCTGAGGATAAAAACACCCTTCACTTGTTCATGACTGATCAATGTCTAAGTTCAAGTCACACCTCACCAAAACAGGTTAATACTTGAAATCAAATTCCTTAGCTCGTTAGAAGCAAGGATTCAAGAATGCATGCCCTTTCCATACTTGGGGCATCAAAATTTGGTTAGGTTACCAAGAAACCCTAATCATTTGTGCTTTGATTATCTATTTTTGCTCAGCACTGCGTCACTCGCAGCGCTTCCCAAAAAGGGGCATCTGTAGACACCAAAACAACACCAATCTGATTATGTGACTGCAAACACTGATCGCTTTGACAAACACAACCCCCAGGGCAGCCCTCAGAGGTTAAACAGTGGTCTTAACCACTTCTATAGCAATTTTGTAAGGTCAAGAAGCAATTTGGCACACTTGGACACTTTGCCCAGTACTCGTCTCACCCCGGGACGAATTCAAAATAGAATCCGTCCCACCCCAGGACGAATTCTAAATCCGTCCCTAGGTGGGATGAATTCTAAGCTTAACGGGCAAAAAGGCAAAGGGTGCCAAGTGGCAGCCCAGAACAGTCAGTTAAGGACTCCTGCCTTGCACGCGTGTGTAGGTGGACAGAGGGGCCGTTAGAAGACTATTACAAAAGGCATTTATCAAAGCTCAAGTCAACGGAGGACTCCCCTCCCTCATGGGAAGACAAGACTGCCACATGGCGCCTATGGCAAACACATGGCATTTGTGCTTCCCTCCCAAAATAGACCCCTTGGGTCTATAAAATGTGGGACTTTTCTCACCCAAAATATACAGGTTGAAGGAGTTTTCAAGCAACAAAGTGCTGTCGAGTTGAAGACCCACTTGCATCCCTTTTGGTTCACCTTCCCACATCCACCAATCTCTTTTGCAAGGGAGGTTGTTGGGTGGCCTTTGGAAGCTCGAACCTTACCCAAATCCAACGCATGGACACCTGAACCAACCAATTCGCCGACCCCCAATCCTAAGAGGTTTTGGGCCCATCCCTGGTGGATTGGCTCCAAAATCAAGTGCCAACGGTGGGAGGCCCACTTGGGCACCCCCGCACCTCCCAAGTCCTATTTTTAGTTTTTGAGCATTTTAGATCATTTTTCATATTGCATTTGGTGTTATTAGGTTTGATTAATCCATAGCTGTAATTTTGTAACTTTTGGTCAGATTTTAGTATGTTTTTTATTGCTTTGTCGTTTCACTAACTTGCAGGTGTCGATGTCAAATTCCCGAGGGTGTAGGCCAAATTGGGAAAATCCGACCATCTGGGTCGTCCCAAAATGGCCCCAATTACATAACCCCCCTATTTGCAGGCGTTTTGCAGGTCTCGAGATCCGACATTGGAGCAACAGCAGGTCGGTTTCTTCAACACAAAAGAATTCGTCCCACCCAGGGACGAATTATAGTCGAATTCGTCCCGCCTGGGGACGAATTCCGATTGAAGGTGGATTGGCCAGCAGCCTCAGTGGCAGTGGCCTTCTGGTAACTTTTCTTACCTTCTGTCAAGTTTTGAAGCAATTTGGATTCACTGTATTCACTGTTTCAGGCAAATATTTACATGCATATTTTGTTAGTTTTAGAGAGCAAACGCTTTTCATTTGCAGCAGGTGCTACTGATATCTTGGTCATTTCTTTGTTTGCAGGAGAAGCAGCAGAGGCGAAGAACTCATCGACATTAGCGACGACATCATCTTGGCCCGCCCATTGCAATCGTGGGCACGCGGAAAGAGGAATCATTCAATGATTGTAATCAAACTCTATTTGCGCTCCTAGCCCCTAAAAAGGGAGGAGACGTCATTGTAACAGAGATCAAGGGATATTAATGAAAGGGCTGTGTTCTCTCTATCTGCTTGTGTCTCTTCCAATGTGTTTCTTTTCCATGTCATGCAATTTACATTTCTAGGACTTAAGCGTATTTAATTTTGAATGCAATCGCACTTGGTGTTTCCTTTGCCCGGAATCTCGTGCTTTCATAAGTCTCTTTTGAAATACCCCTAAAAGAAAAGAGCAGGGCATCCTAATAATTCACAAGAGAGGTAATTAGGTTACCATTATGGTGAGCCTTAACTAAGTTATAAAAGAAGGTCATGTTCCTATCCCCTTCTTGAAGCCAATCTACTCGTGATTTTTATTTCCAAAAAAAATCTTCCCTCAGTTCCCATTTAGGAAGGTCTTTTGTAGCCTCAGATTCCTTAATGAGAAGCTCCTCCGTAAGTCCTTGATCTTTAATATTTCTTGCAACTTATTCCACCCTCCTAAGAGCCGCCAACTTAGCCAATGAAAGGTTCCCAAAATTTAGTCTATTCCATCTCTTCAATTTATGCTTAACAAATTTTAGTTGCTTCATAAATGAATACATAGCGGTGCCATGAGGAGGTTTACCATTGGTCCACCAGCCTCAAATGAAATCATAAAGCTTAGGATCCCAAAGCCACATAAGTTGAAACTTAAATGAAGGATTCTTATTTAGACCTAACTCTAGAGTAAAGAGTTTGATAGGCCAATGATCAAATCCCCTACCCTCCAAAATCATAGAACTAGCACTTATGTTATTACCAGTCCAAAACTAGAGATCAAAAACCCATATAGTCTCTTTGAGATGGAAATTTCCTGATATCTTCTACTGTGCCATGTAAATATCCCATTATTCGGCTTAATGTCAACCATGTTTAGGGCCCAAATATGAGCACTTAAGATAGAATAAAATGGCTCAATATGATCAACCCCACCATGTTTCTCCTCCAGATAAGTGATAGAGTTGAAGTCTCCAGCCAAAATCCATGGGTACAAGGGATCCATACTTCTTACAAAGCCAATGTGCCTCCATAAATTTACTTTACCATTGTAATCAATAGGAGCATACACATTTGTAAGTATGATGGTTTCACTATATTCATTATCATACCTGATCATCGAAATAGACCATCTACTAGAAATCCAAGTAAAAGGAGAGATCTTAACTGGATCCCATAAACAATCAATACTACCAGCATATCTACATGCCCTAATACACTAGAATTAACCCCTTCTCCATAACTTAGAAGCAATATTGAACATACTATCAATAGCCAATTTAGTCTCCTAAATAAACACCACATCCAGAGAATGAACACGAACCAAATCATGAACAAATTTTTTTGGGGGGATGATGTTCAACCCCCTTACATTCCATGAAAGGATAATCATTTCTGTGGGTTAGAAACATGGGAGTCCAATGCTCTCACCAATCCTGACTCCCCCAAATTCACCCCCATTAACTTAATTTTATCTTGGTCTTTCGATCCACATTCATATACTTTTTTTGAAGCACCTTTTTAATTATTTTCTACTACAATCCCAATATTGTAGGAGTTTCGTAGTCCAAGGATGACTGCATCAGTATTTGAGTAGGAGAGAGCATAACTAAATCTATGCCACTTTCCAAAATAGTTTCCATTCCAAGGCTAGAGCCAACAATATCACCTATACTCAAAACCAAAGCTTTATGTTCTTCATTTAAACCTCTTAGATTTGATTCCTTAGGTTCCACCTCAAGAAGAGACATCTGATTTGACCTTGTTATATCTCCATAAAGTAGCGATGTTTCAAGTATCTCCATACACTGACAAAGATCATCTAGTATTTCAAACTGGTTGAGTAGAGTATCTAGTTGGCTATCCTTAAGGTCTCTTTTTGCCCTTCTTCCTCTATTTTAGGGTTTTACCAAAACACAACCTTCCTTATCCTAATCCCCTTCCCTTATCGAGTCTTTTCCTTTATCTAGATTTTATGCAAACTAAGAAGACCTAATATTTAAAGCCATGGGTGGGACAAATTTAGGGTATTTTATTTGAATATGGTTGTATTCATAGTAGATCTAGCAAAAAAATGGTAGAGCTTCATAGTCAAGTTGTTGAACCTATGTAGTTGATCCAAACTATATTTCAACAGAATTTAGAATAGGATTGTTTAAATCAATTTTAACATAGATACGAGCAACAAAAATTAGCTTTTTATTCATTGTCTATTGTGATGGTCCAACCATATTTCTAAGAAGAAGGGCAATAATATGTAAGATATCATTTATCTAAAATTCCAACGAGACCCATGAAAGTCGAACCCACACTGGAACTCACGATGGCCTCTCCTCTAACGGGTTGAAACCCACATGCCAGGGTTTAAAAAAGAGTTCATCTTGGTTACAAAAATATGGACCCCATTTAAATGCTTTTTTACAGTTCGCAAGACAAGAGAAAACCACCATAAAATAGCTATTTGCACTCAACATCACCTCCACATCACCTTCAAGGTTCCAAGTCTTCCTAACCCAAGCCTCCACAAAGGGAAGAGAAATTTGTATGCTTATAAATTTACCAATAAGCATATGTTTGGTTAAATACTCCACATCTTCTACCACCAAGTCTAGTTGAACCACAAGAACCAGCCTGGTTTCACATCATTCCAAACATCCATTGTTCTTTAAGAAGAGATTCCTGATATGCAATGGGAAACCATGTTCCTTCCAATAATTTTTAGATAAAAAACATCACTAGCATGCATGCTTTATGATGAGCCCGACATCATCATGATATTCATCCAATTGTCCAGACCTCCTCCAAAAAATGTTGCCATCCCTGTAGAGTAGTTTTTCCTCATCAAACCCTGGCAGAGTAGTTTTTCCTCATCAAACCCTAGCAAAGCAATTTTTCCTCACCTTCGTACTACCAATTTTGATCTCATTATAGATATCAAAGTCAAGTTGAATATTTTCTTTAATACATTTCCTTATCAATAGCATGAAATGACTATCCAAGGATGTTGCATATCCTAATCATACCATCACTATGACCAACAATATACCACCAAGGTAAACAATTGAGTTGGTTAGAGAGACAAATGTTAAGTTTAAATGGTATCTAAGTAGTGCATCTTCAACTTGTAAAGACGTGTTATACCGCATCCATTGTATCTTTTTATTTAACTTATACCATAAATATGATGTAATAGTACAAGAAATTAAAAACTTAGTTGCACTAGAACATTTCTTTATAAAATACAAGAAAGAAAAATATAAATAATACAAACTATAGATAGAATAATTTCCCAGTGTGTATATAAATAATATATATTTTCATCCATATCAATAGAAATGTAAGCTATCTCTTTGGAGTTATCAAAAAAATTACACTTGAAAGAGACTCCCCAATCATCTATGTAAGGATCCAGACCATTTCATAGATTGAAGAAATACTTCATAGTTTATCTTCCAATAACTAGGGCTACATTAATTTTGATAAAAAAAGAGGGTAGAATTACTTTGTCGTGTCAACTATTGTAATTAGTAATATAAAATTATAGGAAATATATATTACAAAATCTTGCTACTATGTAGTTGATTTATTTTTCTTGTTGAAGTCTTTATGAGTGATAAAGAAAGATGTGGATTTTTTTGTAGTATCTACACATGCTCTAATCCGTATTACAGATGGTGAATGAAAGTCACATACTATTGATCAATATATTATTTTCTCTTTTACTACAAATAATGAACCTAATTAATTTTCTACTTGCCTATGTCCTTGCTATTTTTTACACACATGTTGTGAATTGGTGGAAATAAAACCAATAATAACAAGGAAAAATAAAATACTTTTGATGTATAAATACCTATTTAGTAAAGTCTCAAAGGAGGATTAAGACCACAATACCACTCCAAAGCACAACCATGACATATAAAATATATAAAGACCATATTCAAAAGTTGTTATGGAATGAAAAAAATTGGAACCCAAAAAATATTGTAGAGGATCTATTAGGACTACTAGATAGGTCATAGTATTTAGAAAATAGCATAATATTAAACATCCCAAAAAATATCACAAAGAAAAATCTATAGTTTAAAAAAGGGGAAAAAATCTACCTTAACTACAATTTGAAGAGCTTTATATATGCAATCATGAATCTAATGGCCATAGGTAAATTCACTTATGCATTCAAAAATAAAATGATTAGTATCTAAAGATGTTTTTCTTTTTGTCCTTGTAGATTATCTTATTGAAGATAATGCAAAATACATCAATTCAAATGAGATTACCTCTTATGCTATATTTATTTCTACTCCCAATAACATATTCACTACCAAAGGTATCCACTTATTATTTTTGGTCTCTCCTTGTCCATTGCTCTTTGTATAAAATTTTACAATAGCCCCCACTGACAGGGTGTGGGCTTGGACCATGGAAGTGATTCTTTAAAAACAACACCAAGTATAGAATAAGTATGGGTAACTAGGATCTTATAATGCTTTATAAATTCAATACTCCATGTTAATGGTTTAGAAAATGGATGAACTTCATTTTATATATCTAGTAATGTTAATTGAAAATTTTAATACTATATTTATAAATTACATATTGAGAAGGTTTTAGGATTTCATGAATGGATCAACGAAGCTAAACATTTATGTGGTAATTTTCTCATAAAGTAGAAACTATTTGTATAGAGAACATAAAACTTATAGCTAGTTAAAATAGGCATAAAAGTGGTTGGGCTTGTCATGATGAATGATATAGTTACCTAATTATTTTTAGTTTAATTTTTCATTTATGAATAGTTTTATTTGTATGTTTATCAAAATATATATATATACTCTATTATATAGTGTATAGTTATGATGTGTTTAATGTTTAAGGGTGTGATCATTCTTTTTGAATGCATAATTAACCTATGATTTTTATTCTTAGCATTATTCATAAGACTTATGTTCTTAGGCTTTAACTATTGACTATCAAGAAATAAATTTTATGTTTCAAATGCATTTGTCTATATATATTACATGAGTTGAACTGCTTGACATATTATTATTTGGATATTATGAAATAATGTTTAAACACTTTTGGACTCTCCTTTTATGATTGGTCATACACCTTATAATGATCACAAAGATTTAAAAAATGTTTAATCACAAAACATCTATTAAAATTAGATAAAAAATATATAAATAATTAATATTATAAAACATTCACATTAAAAAATAATAGATATGAAGGAAATAATAAACTTGTTATAATGGATAAAGTCTTAAAGCTTTGATGGACTGAAATTTTTTATTTGTAATCTAATGAAAATATAAAACATTCTAGTTAATAAAATAACATATAGTAAATGTCATTTCTAGACTATATAAATACATTTATTCCTTTTTAATTGTGCATTCAAATATTAACTATACTTTCTACTTAAAATTAAATAATTTAATGAATTCATTTACCCTTTTTTAATTGAAAAGTCAAGACTAACCCTTTTTTAATTGAAGAGTCAACAAAGTCATCACAATGGGCTTTCATTAATATTAGACATTGAAAAAAAACGCTTTTAAATTTCATTATAAATCTAAATAGCTCTTTCTTTCTCACTAATTAAATTAAAAATATATATATATTAAAATTTTATAATATTTAAATTTTTTTAATTATACAATAATTGTTAAAAAACTTGTAATATTTAAATTTCTTTAATTATAAAATAATTATAAATAGCCTTACAAAATCATAAAAATATAAAAATTATGTTCGTTAAATTATAATAATTTGAGAAATATTTACTTAAATACGCCCTTTAAAGGGTTTTATAACTTAATATTGGTCGAAGGGCTTTAATGTTCGTCTTTTCTGAGACAAGGGACTTATGAATTCAAGTTGGTTTTCAAAAATTTAGGCAATTTTTAACAATAATATATATATATATATATATATATATATATATATATATATATATATTTTTTTTTTTTTTTGAGTAACAGAAACGGTGGTATTGGAACTATAGAGGAAAGAATCCACGGTGGTATAATAGGCAAATTAACTCGAGGAGTCAGCTACACTCAATTAACTACTGCTGCGGCGTGCTTGCTTATTATTACTCTAATACTTAGATACTAGGTAGCGGTCATCCCTCATCACTCATTCATGATGCTTCTTCGCCCAAGAAACGCTTTCTAACCTGTGTAGCGAATTCCAGCACTTTCTCAGACTGCGGAAGCGCCTTCTTCACGCTCTCCCTCTCCTTACATTTCTTCATCCACAGGACAATGCCGGGACACTTGTGATCGGCCGTTGTGAACGAGAACGGGTACCTTCTTGTACACGGGATTCATCTCCAGCAAGAGTGGGCTCTTGTCTCTAGGATTTTGCTCCACATACTCGTACTTGACACCTTTTTCTTCCAGCCCAATCAGGACTCTCATGCAGAAATGGCTCGACCATGCCGTCAGAACCTTAACATCTTCTCCGCTTCCCATTTTAGACTCTCTTGTTGTTGTATTGTATCTTTCCTCCTCGTAGGTCGTTATGGTTACTGGTCAGGAGAAGAGGATCCCTCTGGCTACTTATAATGGTTGGTGTTAAGAGAAGAGCTGTTACTCTTCAGTAATAAATCATAGCATTGGCTTGGAGAACCTTCTATCGAGTCAAACTTGTTAGGCGGCTTGCGAGGTGCAGAATTAGGAGGAAAAGCAGGGGAAATACATTTGAATGGGTAGGTCCATGCGTAAGTCATTGCATGCGCAGTTAGACATATTCCGTTGTAGCGGATGAGGTCATGAATGGCGTGGGTCGACTGTGAAAGAGCACGTCTAGTGGCATATTTATCCATAAACCACATATAGGCTAGTTGTGTTGTTTTTTTATTATTATTATTATATATTAGTGGTGATTGGAAGGAGCGCCTCTTCACACCATGGATGACCAGACCCTCGGGAAACCAAAACAATCCAAAATTATATTTTATAATTCGTATTTTACGAAAGCACGTTAGGAAAGTGTACAACTTAAATGCATGTGGCAAATAGCGATACGTTTTTCTTTTTTTAAATTAGTAAAAGGCTAATCAATGGGAATGTGTTAACACTCAAAAACAAAAAATTAGGTGGTAAAGTGCAAAGCATTTTTAAATAAAATTAGGTGGATAAAGTGCAAAGCATTTTTAAATAAAATTAGGTGGGTAAGGGTAAAACATTTTTAATTGAGTATACATAAAAATAAAATCTAATATTAACAAAGAGACTATAGTTGAACCAAAGGGTTAGATGGATTGGTAAGTGCAGTTGTGGTTGGACACTTATCAAGAAGAGACCTAGGTTCAAACCTTGTGGGGAAGCCAACCCTTTGCAAAGGTAGTAGTCTGCTTTGAATCTTCTAAGTGCGCACAAAACATATGACAATGGTACAAACTCCGAGCGATCGGTGGTTCCATCTCACACTGGGTCAACAAGAGCAAGACAACTATGTTTGTTGGGAGCAGTCCTTGTGATTTGAACCTTGCGTTGACTAGTTACTAAAAGTAGTGGTTGTAACCAACTCTCCTATGTAAAAAAAAAACAAAGAGATTATAGTTAAATCTTATTGTGATATGTCTGATACTATTACTCATCGATGGGAGAGCCTATCATTAAGAGAAGTTTTAAGCATATCTTTCATATATTTCAATATATCTTTTGAAGTCTTCAAGAAAGAAATCACTGCCAGGAAGGCCTGAAGTTTTTCTCCATATGGTCATAAGTCCATCCAACGGTTGAAGAAGTCGGAGCTACCCAACTATTAAAAGTAGTACCACTAATAGTACGGGCCTATACATTTGGTACAATTTCACCCAACCAAGGGCATCACCTTGCTAAGCTCTAGATCCTACATTTGTGTTGCGAGGGGACTATGAAAAGTGTTTGGTAGCAAAGGGTTACATCCGACGATGGGTCCCTCGGTGACTAGACAACCAGAACCTAGAACCTCCCATAAAAGGGGAAGAAAGAGGTACACAACTCATAGTGTATGGTGCATTCCCCCAATGATCCATGAGGGTACGTAATATGTAACTAGAAATTACAAAATATATCATATTTATCAGGATTAGAGAAGACACGCTTGACATATTTTTGAGAAAAAATAGCTCTATTTCAGGACTTCCATATATAAAATAGTGTACAAATTCTAAAAATATTCCAAACAATACCAAATTTGAAGGAAAAAGCAATAGGGTAACCCTAAATAGCATGCACCCAAGTAAAATCCTCTTACATAAAAGGGCTAAAAATTTCAATAAGCCACTCCTAGGTCGACTAAGCCCGATCACAAAACCAAGAAACATGCAGTAAATCTTTCGCCTTTCCATAAACCAATAAAATGGGATTATGAACACCCACATTCATGAGCCTATTGCCAACATGCAACCTCTGGTGCAAGAGGCTCCAAGCAAAAAAACATGGTTTAGGTTCAACATAAGTAGCCCAAGAAATTAGAAACCTCTTATTCCATTGAGAGAGAAGAGAGAAGAAGTCCCATCTTAGAGTTATCTTATCAACCATTGGAACTTGCAAGGTTAGCCATTTGTAACCAAGATGAGCTTTATATTGCAAAACAAGAAGCTCCCCAGGCCAACACCAATCTGACAATGAAGGTTTTTAAAAATGCTTATGTAGTTTGTTCCAAATAGAAAATGGAATACTATCAATAACCACCTCATAAGTATCTCTATCACTAGGATTTAAATTGTGAATTTGATGAAAACTTTCCCAAGGTATCCAACTCCTGGTATGTCAAGAGAAGAAATAAAAAATAGAAGCAATACCATGTTTATAGAACCTCTATGCTCTAATCCACTACACCAGAGCCAGGGGAGAGACCTGCCAAGTGATAACAGGAGACCACCAAATATTTATGGAAGGAAAAGAGACACCTGCTTTACGGATACTCCCTTTCCAACTAAGCTAGGGTTTGAAAGTCTCCCAGGTTTTCCAAATACTTTGAAAGATAAAAGAACCTTTAAATTTAACGGGGACAGGGACAGTAAGAATGGATCGCAATCCCACCCCTTTCCAAATTTTCTTCCCCTGATGCAAAACAGAAGAAATGTAATGCTTGACCAACACTTTCCAATATTCATCCCCAATTAAAGATCGAGTGATCCATTTATAACAAAGGGCAAAACCTTGTCAATGACAATCAAACAAACCCATGCCTCCACAATCCTTGGGCAAACAAAAAATTTCCCAGGCTACTCGATAAAAACCTCGTTTGATAGATTCTTTGGCCCACAAGAAATCTCTCAAAAGCTTATCTAGCTTTTTATAACAAGATTTGGATGGAACCTAGCAAGACGAATAATATATATGGGTAGTGGCTAAAACCCTAGAATAAATTTGAAATTTTTCTTCCAAAAAAAGCTTCTTACTAGTCCAGCAAGAAAGCTTCTTGTCCACTTTATCAATAACATACATCCACAATTGAGCAAAGGAACAATGAAACACAAAAGGATTTCCAAGAAATCTAAACACGTCACCTGACTGAATCCAAGAACATTGGAAATGATGCATCTAGCATGGCATCTAGGATTGAGATTGCTGAAAATAAGAGATTTTTTCCATTGAATAGAAGAACCAAAGGCTAAACGGAACACCTCTAAGAAACTAATAGTTGAGTAAATGGATTGCTCATCTTGTCGAGCAAAATATTTGTGGACACCCTATCTTATGATTTTATAATCATGCGAGTAAGGTATACTTGAGGAATAAATGTTGTAGAAATAAAATCCATAAAATTTTATGAAATTTGAATATAAAATAGTTCAAATTTAATTTTAGTTAATTATCCTTTTTTCCCATCCTAAAATATAAGCATACAAAATAATATATTTTATACTTATTTTTTTCAAAATTCTTAGTAGGAAACCATTTTAGGATATATAAGGAATATTTGCCATGTCTACATTCAAAATATGTCTCATAGAATCTTAAATTCTAAAGGGTCCAAATTTACACCATGAAAAGTAAAAATGAGAACAATACTTATGGTTGAAAAACTCTAGGCTGTTATTATTGGTGATTAAACTCATCCCGAGGAGGCTGTAACTAGGAAAAAGTATGATGAATGATATGCAAGAAAACTTATGTTCATTGCATTTGGAGTGGATGACAAAATACAACCATGCATAAATGAAGCAAAAAATAAAACGATGCATGGGATCAACAATGTACAATATTTGAAGGAAGAAATAAAGCCATAAATTTTCATCTTTAGTCACAACTTCATACACTAAAGGTCCAAGATGGTGAGATCATTGAATAATTTTTTCATGTAATTGTACACTTAAAATCAATATTGAATACAATGGAAGAAATTAAGGACAATTATTGGTCTTAGTTGTACTTTAAGCTCATATTGAATCATTTAGAACATTTATGAAATATCTCCAAGCATCAAATAGATGTGTGTCATTTGAAGAATGGGTAAACATCCTTCAACAATATGAAGTGGAGAATAAATTGAGATATGAGTTGTCCAATAATGCTCTTATCTACATAAATAGATCTCTTTTTGTTTTCACACCTATTCCCCTTTTGAATTGTGCCTTTCATATCCTTGATCTCTTTTGGAGAAGAGGTCATTGGAAGGACAAATCCAGAACCAAACCTGACATTTGTCCACATTATCCCACCCAATTTGTCGACAACACATTACAAGAGATTTTGGGCCCATCCAAAGTGGATTGGTGCTGAAATCAGGTTCCAACGGTGGGTGGCCTGCTCGGGCGCCCCACACTGCTGCAAGCCTAATTTTCCATTTTAGGAATGATTGGGGATTCGTAGTAGATTGTTCTTTTTGTCATTTGTTTATTTTGCATTCCATCTTATGCTGCTTAAATAGCTTGTAATTCTGATTTCATAATGCTTTGATCAAATCTTATCATGCTTTATCGCTTTTGTTGTCCTCACTAACTTACAGGCAGTAGCATCAAATTCTCATTGATGGAGGCCAAATTGGGGAAATCTGACCATCTGGGTCTTCCAAAAATGCCTCCAATTAGCTAACCCCAAGTTTTCAAGTATTTTGGAGCTCCCTAGACATGACATTTTGGGCAGTATCACTTTGGCATTTTGTTGCAGGTGAATTCGTTCTACCCCGGAGCGAATTACAGTTGAATCCGTCCCTACCCAGAGTGAATTCAAATCAGTGAGGAAATTCTCGATTGTTTCTTTTGCAATACCTTCTTGGTGATGTTTCTATGTCCTTGCCAAGATTTCATGTCATTTGGATATGTTTTAGTTGCAGTTTAATTCATTTTCCCATCCGCTTATTATAGGCTTGAGGATCGCATTGCTTTGTCTTGTTCGTAGGTGCTACTAACGGTTCCTTTTTCCTTTGAATGCAGGGTCTAAACATCGAATGAGCAGCAAGGAATCAACACTCATATACACAAGCGGCGACGACGTTTGGTCCGCCCATATTACATGTGGGCACGTGAAAGAGGGATGGCTTTCCATTGATGTGACCAAGAGACAAGTTTGATGCTCCTCGCCCCTAAAAGGGGAGGAAGCGGATTGTAACCGGATTTGAAATACATTAATAAAAGAAGAGGGTTGTTTCATTCCATTTGGGTTCCAATTTGTCTATGCTTTCTCCATTTTACGCATTTTTAATTCATAGCATCAAGTTTAGTTTCGTTCTTGCATCGTACTTGGAGTTTTTCCCTTTTTGTTTCCGTATCCTCGTGCTTTCAGTGGCGATCATGGTGGGACTTAGTCCCCTATTTTTTTAAGATCTGAGATCTGATCGAAATTTGGTGGTTTTGCTTACAGGTACCGAGTTTTTGGACGCGGGACTGCTGTTCATTCTAGCCGAAAGTGGATACAGGTCTGTAATTCGTCCTTTCCAGGGACGAATTGGAATCTGCCTGACCCTGTAACGAATTCAGTACTATAATTCGTTCCTCCTCAAGATGAATTTATGTCTATGCGGTTTTAGGGTAGAAACTCAAAATCAACAGATTTGGACAAGGGCAAGGTAAGAACTGTAAACTTTTCCTATCATTTTTTGTTTTGAGTTTTTTGTTTTTCATAGATTACTTGTTTGCTTAGGGAAAGTAGTTTTCCTTTACTGTTTGCCTGTTTCATTTTGCAAAAATAAAAAGAACCCCAAACATCATGTGGCATCATAAAAACCAAGGAGCTGGTCGTAAAACCCTAGCCCTTGATCAAGACCAACGATGGATTTCATCACCACCTTGGCTTGATTTTTGCATCCATTTACCCCGATTGTCACTGTTGCTTGACATAAATCTTGATGAAAGTTGACCGAGTGTAGCTGGGGTGATTCCCAACACACAAGGATAAGTCTTCTATGGTAGGTGTCATAAACAGGACAATCCCCCTTTCGTACCACCTACGTTCCACGTACCATCTGCTCTCACATACCTACAGTTTCCCTCACATAAGGGCAAGTATATAGAGAGGTTGGTATATCAGCCTGGCAATGGTATATCGAAGGGGCAACCATTTATGGGAGTCATAAGAGCCATCATTTGCATTTAAATGTTTTTTACAAAAACCTTCAAAAACAAAAACAAAAATAAAAAACACACTAAACCAGGTTTAGGACACACTCTCAATATTTAAATGAGATAATCATCGTTTGTGTATGTGTGTGATTATTTATGTTTAGTGTAGAATAAAAAAACATAAAAGAGATAAAATCTACATAGCTTGTAGGAAAGCACCACCATGGTGTACACACGTAGCCAAACCCAATCAAGGGCGAAAGCGGCAAAAAGTGTAAAATGGGGCACAAGTCACCTCCGCTATAACCCTAAGGACTTAGTCATACCACCTTGGCAGCCTAACCCACAAGAGAGTCCGCATCAGTTCATGTCAAGATGGAATTATAGGGACACCCCTTTGGGGGACACGCCCGTCCGTCATAGCCCCTTTCGAGAAGAGTCCTTACACATGGCACTCAACATAGATAAAAGGGCTCCCTTAGAATCTCGATATGAGTGGCCACTATGTGATGAAGCACTGGAATGGCAGAGGGTCCATGAGGAGAGGCCTCAAGATTATATCATCCCTCCATTGCCTCCTCTCATTGTCAGAAACAACAGGACAAATCCGGAGCACAAGGCTCCTCTGGCAGGGTGAGCCAACTCCGCCCACCCCTTTCACACTTATCAAAGGGAGAATGAGGAAGACCCCTATCTTCCTCAAGAGCAATATACAGTGTGGGAGCAATGCGCCTCCGCACCTGCTATTTACCAAAACCATACTTCGAGGCCAGAGCCTCGAGTAAATGCTGCCAACCTCGATAGGGGGAAGTGACCTATAGAGATCTTGGATCATCATAATCGAGATAAGTGCATAGGAGAGGCATCTAGGCCTCTGAGACTCGATATGGTAGAACATATTGACCTGGAAGTCACCAGGCATGCTGCCCACCAAGCGTAGATTACGCAGCTTGATCAAGATCAACAACAACTAGAGCATTTATATCGCCTTAGTAAAGAGCGCATTAGGTGCAAAACAAATGATCTATTGTATAACACCATGTCAGAGAGGGTTCTGACACCTCGCACCCAAAGGGCAGAACCATATGAGAGGCGTAAGCCCTTGGTATGAGACAGGTCCCTGTGACCTAACCAAGTGCTACCTCTAAGACCTCCTAGACTTGAACGGGAGGCCACTCCCTAGAACAATGACGGGATCCCTTCGCAGGGACCCACTCATGGTCATAGGTCTCGCCTAGAGACTCCTCAAGAAGCCTATGAGGAGTATGAACAAGAAGAAGAGCGGGCCAAAATGCCATATCAAGGCAGAAGGGTTGCTATCTGGCCACCTCTCCACAAGCCTCAAGTCTCCCACAACCCACAACATGAGCAAGTTAGAGAGGAAGATATTAAGTCTTCTGATGCATATAAAGTGCTTCTAGAGCGTTTCGAGTCTGTGGAAACCAAAGCGACTGGGCCCCAAAATCCCACGTTAAGTTAACTTCATAGTCATTCGGTGCATCCGTCCGTGCCTGCACCCCCTTATCCTGAGCACTTTAAGTTGCCTCAGCTGGCAATATTTAAAGGTAAGGAGGATGCCCAAGAGCATGTTACGAGGTTCCTGAGCCAATGCTTTGGCATTCAAGACAATGATGCTTTGTTATTGAGGACCTTTATAACCACATTCGTAGGCCCTACCTCAGATTGGTTCACCCAATTGCTGAAGCACAACATAAGAAACTTGGATCAGTTAGTGGATGCATTCCTCGAACGCTTCACCTTCAACACCAAGAAGAAGGCGTCACTAAGTGATTTTGCCAGCCTCAAGCAGTATGAGGAAGATACTATGGCAGCCTACGGGAATTGTTGAAGGACTCTGCTTTCCAAGCTACCCTACCTTCCCCCTATGTTCGACCTTACATAGATGTTTTCAAGAAGTTGTTTGAGATCAATATCTATGCTATTGTAGCTACAACAATATGCCACCTTAGAAGAGGCTCTAGCGCAAGCCAGAATCATCGAAGAGATCAAGATACAGGATGGCAAGATCACCAAACCTAAAAAAAAAGAATGGAACAAAAACACCAAAACAGGGACTACGCAACAAAAACCTGCTGCGGTTAACCAAGTTGCTATAAATGTTCCTAAGAATGCATAAGAAATACAGCCTTAAAAGGCTAACTATCAGGCAGTGCCCCCTAACAATTATGAAAGAGAAAACCAAAAACAGGGGCAAAATCAACAGCGTCGCCCTAGGTGACAGTTTACACCCTACACAGAGTCTAGGGACTCCCTATTTGACCGCTTGTCAGTGGTGAATTTGATCAACCTCCTGGAGATTCAAACCATATATCCTAATGCACTGAAGCCTAAAGGGTACCGAGAGGACTTGTATTGTAAATTCCACCGATGAAAGGGACATGACCTTAATGTTGGAAATTCAAAGGCTTGATACAAGACTTGATTGACAACAAGACATTGGTTGTAGACAACCCCTTAGCACCAAATAACGAGCAAATGGGAGTTTTCAGATACCCCTTGCCTACCCATGAGGCGCAGGCAAAACCCCTTCAAATCAATGAGGTGCAACAGAATTGCCCCATGCATGGGTATGTAGGGATGATAAGTATAGTGACTAGGAACAAGAAATACCTAGGAGCTGCTCCCGTGGTAGCCACAAGAGAAGTTCCATCGATGTCACAACCTCAACAGAACCCTACACAGTTGCCCCCACCTAGACCCGTAGCCACGATTCAGACTAGACTTACCCAAAGTCTATGGACCACGACGGCTAGGCTCTCCATATATGAGCTTATTCAACAATCAACGCCCCATCGGGAGGCTCTTATGGAGATATTGAATGCCATCGAGTTGCAGCCCTAGGAACCGAATTCCTTCAACAACTTTGTGGGGCATGTCAAAAGATGCATCGAGCCAATCATCACTTTTTGGGAAGATGAAGTGAAGTTAGTGGCTGATGACATAGCGGATCCACCCCTGCACATTATTGTGTGGGTCAACGGGATCCCCTATAAGAGGGTGTTGGTAGACACTAGCTCGTCTAGTAACATCATTACTACAACGACATTGAAACATTTGAATTTGTCAGCATCTCACATCACGACCTCCACATATACACTGCGAGCATTTAACGATGCAGTATGCTTGACAGTCAGCACAATCGTCCTACCCATTCAAGTGGGACAAAAGACGATACCTACATTGCGCCATATTTTGGAAGGTGAGATGGATTACAACATCTTGTTGGGCCAGCCATGGATCAGGGACATGAAGTGTGTCCCATCAATAGCTCATCAATTTTTGAAGTATACATTTGAAGGGGAGGTACATGTGGTCCTAGTAGACTTAGAACCCTTCAAGTACTGCAATGCAGTGCAGCTGATGCCGCAATCGACCCTTCCATCAATGCATTTGGATTTCTAGTTGAATCCATCTTGATAGGGTCTGATTTTCTAAGAATCCCTAAAGGTAGATCCACCAAAACCCCAGCCAGGCCCATCTTCATCAGTTGGTCCTTCATCAACGATGCAACCTATTGTGGCCAAATAGAAGGACAAAGGGAAGAAATCCCTGGAGGAGGCACGGCCTCTGGAAGAGGTGCCACAATCAGTCTCAAACATCTTTATCAAATATATGCCTAGTAAAATGGTAGTGGAGGCTCCTAGCCCACCCAACATGGAGTGGATTTCGGAAGAGCATATGTTCCCTCCCCCTCAGTCGCAAACAATCATTGTTTAAATGGCCAATACGGGCCTGGGGGAGTATCTGGTATGGAATGTTGTAGCAAGGCCTGCACTAGATTCCATGCAAGACATGGGGAGACCTCGCCTCCCCATTGGTATAACTATCCCTCTAGGCTACCCGCCAAACCAGATTAACTTTGTGTATGGGGGCCTTGATCATGGCACTGAGCCATGCATGCAAGAGGACGAAGATGAAGAGCCTTTCGTAGAGGATGTAAACTATCTGTCCAACTCAAAATTTTCTTTGAGATATCTTGGCCAATGCAATTGGCATGGATACGGGCTAGGCCGGTATGAGCAAGGAGTGCGTGTCCTTTGCCAACCAAGATACCAAATGCCTTATGACAAGTCAGGTGTAGGGTTCAACCAGCCCGTGCCCTTAGACATCTTGGTCGAAGACATGCAAGTCCTGAGGATAGGCCACAAGGGTGGATTGGCATCAGATCCATATGCCAACCCTAACACAACATACACATTGGGGGATTATCTCCCATGGTCAACAACCACCCTTGGTAACCTTAATCGCCCTTCCCCTTTGCTAGAGAGAGGCGAAAGTTCGGAGACCCACTTTTAGGGCAAATATAAACAGTGTCAAGAAGGATATTCGGAGGATGAGTCAGACTATGAGCTAGCATCATATGACCCCTTCAAATTAGATAGCAATCACTCACAAGTGATTCCTATGGATGACTATCACGAGAATATTTTGACAATGTTTCCTCTAGAGGCTCCAGCCGAACCAATGATACGTCAAGAGAATTAGGTCCCACCACAAATATTGGAACAACCACAGTGGAGCCATATAAATTTGCTTGAGCAAGGCGAGCCTTTAATGTCACAAGCAGTCGAAGCCAACGAAGGCCTTTGGATCTCTAATAGTGATTATGAAGATGAAATAGAAATGGCATATCTTAATCACATGCGACAGATGCAGCATCGGTGCCCCTTGGAGATTAATGACATATTTGAACAAATGAACATACTGCCAGGGCATGAGTGGTACATAGACCCAGTAGGGTGGGACCCAGTGTTGGATCCGTGGCTTTAGGTTTATGACGAGCACCGTCCACCCTGAGACCCCAGAGTGACATCAATGCCGAGGGTAGACCCTGTCTTTCTATCCACACATAGGGCCGATCCATTCGTGCCCATCCCTCTAGAGCCAGATCCAGAGCATAAAGAGCATCCAAGATGTCCGAGTAACCACACCAGTGGTAATGGAGACAAAAATCATTCCATCAACATGATCTCCATTGATTTAACTACCCCCATCCACAATACGGCATGATGTACGTCTTCCACGATTACATGCATAAAACTTTGGAAGATTACATGGATGATTTGTTGGCCAAGTCTCTCTTACGCCCAAATCATCTCGGTGACTTAAGCAAGATCCTCGATCACCTCATGGAGCATAAAATCAGACTGAATCCCAAGAAGTGCGTTTTTGGCGTCACATCTGGAAAACTCTTGGGTTTCATAGTCTCAAAGTGAGGCATCGAGGTGGACCCAAACAAAGTCAAGGCAATACTTGAAATGGTTCCCCCAACTACCATCAAGCAGCTCAGAAGTCTACAAGGAAAGGTTGCGTCGATCAAGCCCTTCATAGCGCAACTATCTGACAAGTGCCGACCCATGAACAAATTATTGCATAAAGGGGTTGCATTCCACTGGGATGACAAGTGCCAGTCAGCATTTGATGACATCAAACAATACCTGGCTTCACCACCAGTATTGACACCACCTAGACCAAGAGTGTCATTCTACTTATACATCTTAGCTACTGAGGTGGCACTGGGCACCATGCTCGCCCAAAAGAACGAGCTTCACAGAGAACAGGCTACTTACTATCTTAGCCGCACCCTGGTTAGCTATGAACTTAACTATGCATACGTTGAGAAACTCTACTTGGCAGTGGTGTTTGCTACCAAAAATCTATGCCATTACATGCTAAGCAACAAGACGTATGTTGTGTCTAAGGAGAATCCATTGCGATACATGATGAGTCATACTTATCATAGTAGTCGCACGGCAAAATGGATCATGTTGTTGATAGAATTTGACATAGAGTTTATTGGATAGAAATCCATCAAAGGACAGGTCATAGCCAATAAACTAGCAGAGGCTCCTATTGAAGATGATCAGCCTCTGGTCATAGAACTACCCGATGACGGGGTCTTCCATGTCTCGAAATCACCTGATTCTGATGAGCCTGAGTCACAGGACGACATAACCCTATTTTTTGATGGTTCTAAATGTGAGCAAGGGGGTGGCACAAGAATTGTATTCTTCACACCGCAAGGGGCTCCAATAACTTTGTCATGTAAATTAGACTTCCCGTGCACCAACAATAATGCAGAATATGAAGCCTTGCTCATAGGTCTTCAGACAACAATCACCATGAACATTAAACAATTGAACATATTTGGTGATTTGCTGTTAATCGTCAATCAAGTCAAATGGGTATTCCAATGCAAATGCCCAGTTCTGTAGGCCTACAAAGCCCTTGTGGATAAATTCCTGGCAAAGCTTGAATGGTACGACATTGAGGCACTCCCTCGATCATCGAATTGTTTTGCGAACACTATGGCCTCTTTGGGGTCACTAATCTCACAAAACCTTTCTAATGATATGACAACCATTCAAGTCAAAACATTATCGCAATCCGTTATGGAGCATGCAAGCTCTGATTTAATGCCAGGAATCCACATGATCCAGATTGAACCACCTCAGGATCGATTCTCTCGAATCCATGATGTTTGAAGCATGCCAAGTGGGGGGCCTTGTTCTCCCCTACTCCCCTTAATAGCAACACAACGCTATTCTTACAAGTTCTTTTCCGCTCAACTTTTTCTAGGGATGAACTTCAAGAGGGATTGGTTGTTCATACCATCAAGGCTTCTCATCAGCAAGATTGGTATTCACCCCTAAGGGACTACCTCAAGCTAGGTAACCTCCCACTTGGATTGACACATGCCTCCAAATGAGCATTCAAGCATAAAGTGACAAAGCATGTCTTGTTAGGAGACATTTTGTACCGTCGTAGCTACGAAGGAATCCTCCTTTGGTGTTTAGACCAGCAAGAGTCCACTTGGGTGATCGCCCAAGCGCATGATGGTACGTGTGGTGGCCACTTTAGTGGTATGGCCATCGCAAAGCACATTCTTCGCATGGGCTACTATTGGCCATATTTAGAGCAAGATTGTTGCGCATATGTGAGGAAGTGCATGAAGTGTCAACATCACACCCATTTGACACACGTACCTTCCCAGGCCTTATAGCCGATCCAATCAGCTTGGCCATTTTTGTAGTGGGGCTTAGATCTCATCGAAAAGATCTCCCCTGTGTCGTTCGGCCATCATACATTTATCATAATGGCCACAGAGTACTTCACCAAGTGGGTGGAAGCGGTTTCGCTAACCTCTACGACTAGACCCCGCATTATGGAGTTCATTTTGCATAACATCATGTCATTTTGGTATTCCATCCAAGATAATCTTGGATAATGGGACGTCATTCAAAAATAAAGACATGCGTGCTTTGACCATAAAGTACAAAATTTAGCACAATTTTTTGACACCCTATTATCCGCAGGCAAATGGGCAAGCAGATGCATCAAACAAAATGCTAGTTGTTATCCTTAAAAAGATAGTCACAGACAGTCATAAGGATTGGCACATTCAGATCCCACTTGCCCTGTGGGCTTATCACATTAGCATTCGGACACCCACTAGGGCAAATCTATTTTCTCGTGTATGGCTCTGAGGCTGTCATGCCTCTTGAGTTGGAAATTCCCTCCCTGCGCATATCAATGCAAGAGTTCATCGATGATGACACTACGTGGCAGGCCCGGTTAGACCAGCTTATGTTGCTCGATGAACGACGCATTAATGCTCTTGAGAATTTATGTATCTATCAAGAGTGGCTGAAGAAAGCATACAACATGAGAGTTCTCTTGAGGGATTTTCAGGTTGGTGACTTGGTCTTGAAGGAAAACTAGCAGAACTCTAGTTTGTCGTCCCATCTCAGGGACAAGTTCACGGCAAATTGGTTAGGTCCATATGTAATTGATAGCAAGATAAGACCCAGGACGTAGCGGCTAGCTTCCATTGATGGAGTCAAAGAACTCAAACCCTTGAACATCAGTCATTTGTGACCATTCCATATCTAAAGCAGCCAATCCCAAAATACTCCAAGGATTCCTATAATCACTTGGTCAATCCCAAAATGCTCCAAGGATTCCTACAATCACTTGGTCAATCCCAAAATGCTCCAAGGATTCCCGCAATCGCTTGGTCAATCCCAAAATTCTCCAAGGATTCCTACAATCGCTTGGTCAATCCCAAAATACTCCAAGGATTCCTATAATCGCTTGGTCAATCCCAAAATGCTCCAAGGATTCCTACAATCCCTTGGTCAATCCCAAAATGCTCCAAGGATTCCTACAATCGCTTGGTCAATCCCAAAATGCTCCAAGGATTCCCACAATCGCTTGGTCAATCCCAAAAGCTCCAAGGATTCCCACAATCGCTTAGTCAAACCAAAAATCTCCAAGGGTTCCCCCAATCGCTTGGTTAAAAAAAATAAGAAATATCAAAAACAATAAAAACATCAAAAATAACAAAAACTTGCATCTCATCTCCATGCATGCTCAAAATCATCACAAAATTAAAAACCTCTTTTTCCATCTCATCTTCATACTCACCAAGATCAATCCATCAAAAACACAAAAATAATAGTTGCATTAAGCTTCGCATCCATGCATTTGCATATTTGTGGTCATACAGGTCAAGGCACCATAGACTATAATTACTTGGCAAAGTCCATCTACATTCCATATCTCTCCGCTATATAAACAATCCATCAAAAATAACACGCTATCCATATTTTCACCATACTATAGTCAGTTGTCTTCTAATGTATCGAGATTTTTCATCATTCAGTCGTCGTTAGTTGTCTAGCTACATACTGTACCAAGTCAGACAGATTTTACGTAGGTAGAATTTTACTTGGATCACACCTTGTTACGTAGCATCCCATCACAAATTAAAAACACATAAACATTCCCAAGTTGTGTGAACGAAAGATGAACCCTATTTGCCCAAAAAAGTCAGTTTTCAGGGCCAAATTCCATCATCTAGTGCCCCGAAATTAGGTTTTAAAGTTGGGCACGTAATTCTATGCACTTTTTGAGCTGTTCGGATGTCAATATCTCCTCATGTATTCAGAGCTAGGGCTTGAAACTTCATTTTTGTCTTATCTGCTATAGGAGGGATGCACACGCCAATTTTGGGCCCCATCTAACTCATTTCAATTTTTAAGGTTTTTAGAGAGACATCGTCATGGTGCTAACCCGTAGCCAAGCCCAATCACGGGTGAAGGCTATGGGGGATGTCCCAGGAGGCACGAGACACCTCCGTTACAATCCAAAGGATTTGGTCATACCACCTTGGCGACCTAACACACAATGCAGTCCCCTCCACACCTTAAAGGAAAGGGACTACAGGGACACCTCTTCAAGGAGCACTCCTATTCAGCATATCATTCAACACACACCCTTCCATGAGGGGTATAGTCGTAAGAGAGCTCCCTTAGATGCTCGCTATGAGCGGTCATCACACGATGAAGTGCTAGGTCAACATAGGGTTCGATGGGAGGAACCACATGATTACATTACCCCTCCACCCCCACTAGTTGTCAGGACTACAAAGACAAAACCAGAGCACAAGTCTCTTTGGGCAGGGCGAGATAGCTCCATCCACCCAATTTTCACTTATGAAAGAGAGCACGAGGAAGACATCTACCTTCCTCGAGAGCAATATACCATGTGGGAGCAATACGCCTTCGCACCTGCTATCTATCAGGACCACTCACTGAGGCCAAAGTCCCGAGAGAATGTTGCTACCCCTAACAGAGGGATGTGTCCTATAGAGATCTTGGATCACTACGACCGAGATTTTTATCTAAGAGAGGCGTCTAGGCCTTCTATACATGAGGCGGTGGGACCAACTATCGTAGAATCTGCCGAATATATCACACATCTCAAGCAACTCACACAAATTGAGCTCGAACGACTACCGTTAGAGGAACCGTACCATATTAACGAAGAGCACCTTCAGTGCCAGAAGGATGAGCTGTTCCAAAACACTATGCAAGAGAGGACTCCAACCCCTCACATGCATAAGACAAAGTATTTTGAGTGGCACAACCCATGGGGGGAAGACAGGTCATCGCGACCTCATCAAATGCTACCCCCAACACCTCCTATACTGGAGCGGTAGGCTACTCCCCCGATTCCTGAAGCACCACAAGAAAAGACTCCAACCCCTCACATGCATAAGACAAAGTATTTTGAGTGGCACAACCCATGGGGGGAAGACAGGTCATCGCGACCTCATCAAATGCTACCCCCAACACCTCCTAGACAGGAGCGGGAGGCTACTCCCCCGATTCCTGAAGCACCACAAGAGAAGACTCCAACCCCTCACATGCATAAGACAAAATATTTTGAGTGGCACAACCCATGGGGGGAAGATAGGTCATCGCGACCTCATCAAAAGCTACCCCCAACACCTCCTAGACAGGAGCGGGAAGCTACTCTCCCGATTCCTAAAGCACCACCCCCGACGCCTCCTAGACATGAATGGGAGGCCACTCCTATAACCAATGACGGGTGCCTTCCTCAGACATCCACCCAGGCTTATGAGCCACCCTTAGAAATTCATCAAGAAGCCTCTAAGGAATCAGAGCGCGAAGAAGAGCGGGATGAACTGCCCTACCAAGGCATGAGGGGTGCCATCTGGCCACCCCTCCATAAGCTCCAAGTTCCTCAACAAGAACCAACCAAAGAGGAGGAGTTCAAATCTCCCGATACATGCAAAGCACTAGAGCACTTAGAGTTGGTAGAGACCAAGATTTTGGAGCTCCCAAGGCCCAACTTACATAAGGCTCCTTTCGAAGAGGATCAACCTTTAACCGTAGGGCTACCTGATGATGCAGTCCTCCATGTCTCAGAATCTATAGATTCTGATGAGCTATACACATTGTCCAAAGGTGAGGATGAAACAGACATAACACACAGCAATCACATAAGACAGCATCGACATCCCATAAAATTTGAGGAAGCATGTCAACAGATAAACATAATACTAGGGCATGAGTGGCGTCTTAACCCACCACAGTGGGACCAAGCATTACATCTACAAATTTGGGCACATAAATATCAACTTCTGCCCAGAGATCCCATAACAACATCAGTGCCGGGGGTAGACTCTGTCCTCCTATCCGTGCATAGGGCCGATCCATTCATGCCCATACCTCTAGATCCAGATCCGAAGTGCAAATACCATCAAGCTGGGGGTACCTCTATCCCCTAAAGAACCATAATTCAAACCCAAAATGCTCCAAGGATTATCGCAATCTCTTGGTCACCCAAAAAGCTCCAATGATTATCGCAATCTCTTGGTCAATCCAAAAATCTCCAAGGATTATCGCAATCTCTTGGTCAATCCAAAAAGCTCCAAGGATTATAGAAATCTCTTGGTCAATCCAAAAAGCTCCAAGGATTATCGCAATCTCTTGGTCAATCCAAAAAGCTCCAAGGATTATAGCAATCTCTTGGTCAATCCAAAAAGCTCCAAGGATTATCGCAATCTCTTGGTCAATCCAAAAAAGATCCAAGGATTATCGCAATCTCTTGGTCACCCAAAAAGCTCCAAAGATTATCGCAATCTCTTGGTCACCAAAAAGCTCCAAGGATTATCGCAATCTCTTGGTCACCCAAAAAGCTCCAAGGATTATCGTAATCTCTTGGTCAATACAAAAAGCTCCAAGGATTATCGCAATCTCTTGGTCAATCCAAAAAGCTCCAAGGATTATTGCAATCTCTTGGTCAATACAAAAAGCTCCAAGGATTAACGCAATCTCTTGGTCAACCCAAAAAGCTCCAACGATTATCGCAATCGCTTGGTCAAAAAAATCAAGAAATTCAAAAAAAAAAAAAATAGAAATCATAAAAAACAACAAAAATTTGCATCACAATTCTAGGCATACTCAAATTCATCAAAAAAAAAAAAATTAATATTCTCGCACCTCATCTTCACCTTCAACAAAAACAATCCATCAAAAATACAAAAATATATAGCTGCATTAAGCATTGCATATTTGTAGTCATACAGGTCAAAGGCACCATAGGCTGTAATTGCTTTGATAGACCATCTTGTTCCACACTGTTCCATTTTACAAAAATAACAAAAACACCATGCGTAAATTTTACCACACTACAGTCAGTGGTCTGGGAATGTACCAAGAGTTTCAGTAATTCAGTCATCATTTTCCTCTTTAGCCATGTAGTGTATCAAGTCGAACAGATTTTACGAAGGTAGAGTCATACTTGAAATAAACCTTGTTATGTATCATCCCAACACAAATCAAAACACTAAAATTCCCAAATTGTGTGAACGAAAGACGAAACCTGCAAAATAATCTAGGTCACCACAAGCGAAACGGTTATCTTGCTCATCCCCCTGTGCGAATGACCCCTAGAATGCTGAGAGTTGGCAAAAGGACAAGAATCCTCCCTACCCAATTCCCTAAGAATCCCTAAAGTTCTCAATAGTTGCAAAACATCAAAAATTTGCAAAATGTCAAAACTCCAAATTTGACAAAATACAGTGCACACATCAAAAGGCACAAACAACAGTGATTTTCGTCACTCCATGACCCCAATCCCTTGCTCAAAAAAAAAAAAAAAAAAAAAAAAAATCAAAATAAACAGTGATCTCATCACTACAATGAGCAAGTATCCCAATACAATTGAAAAAAAAAGAAGGGAGTTGACCTTGAATCCCTGGAACTCTCAGCATTCTATAGGTCATAAGGCAAGCTTCAGTACCAATTTGGTTGATAGCCTATCGGTAACAGAAGTAAACCTCCCGCATGACGATATATCTGTCACATTAACTTGCGTACAAATCAATGTTTGCATGTGGATGAGCTAGCTTATGGCATCCTGGATTACACCGCAGATTAATCTTAGTACATACAACAAAGGAATTCGTGGAGCTAATTAGGTGATCCTCAGTACAGGTTCGATTGAAAGCCCATCTGGCATCGGCGGTATCCTAACAAATTCCACTAAATGAACTCAATTGCACACACAGGGATGTGAAAAATAACTGGGTCAAAAACAAGTCCGATTCATACCTTGGTCAAAAAGTCTTGTAAGATAAAGTACAGTCATGGCTAGTGAGTTAAAATCGTCTGAGTCTCAGAAAACCTTAGCTACATTTCTAAACCAACTGCGCTACTTTTCATCCTTACAATACCATCAAAAAAATACAAAAAAGAAAAACCACATGTATACATACAAAGCCATGCATCACAGCAATCGCCTAAAAACAAAATAACAGAGTTCTAAATAGTCCTTGGTGCCATAGCCAAACATCACAAACCCCATTCATCCATTTCATATCTGCATATCACACATAAATCAAAACCGTTTGCATTCATCATAGCATATGCATCCATCAAAATAAATCAACATGCAACATCCATATTCATCAACCATCATGCACAAGATCAAAGAAAATCAAAACAACAAAAACAAGAAAAAAATGCAACAAACACAAAACCAACAATAAACATTGCCAGCCACAAGTGCTCTTGCACTTAACCTCTTGGCATAGCAAAACTGATGCCAGGGTCTACATTGTTGCTATCCTACTCCCTAAGAAGGCTACCATAGCCGGACCTCTCCACGAGAAGACATATTTTTGACAATTTAATCACCAAATGGTGTCACAAAAACAAGAAAAAAATGCAACAAACACAAAACCAACAATAAACATTGCCAGCCACAAGTGCTCTTGCACTTAACCTCTTGGAAAAGCAAAATTGATGTCGGGGTTTACATTGTCACTATCCTACTCCCGAAGAAGGCTACCATAGCCGGACCGCTCCACGGGAGGACGGATTGCCAATAATTTAATCACCAAATGGTGTCACAAAACAACAAAAACAAGAAAAAAATTCAACGAAAACAAACAGCAAAAAAACATTGCCAAACATAAGTGCCCATGCACTTAACCAAAAGGCAAAGAAAATCGATGTCGAGGTCCAAATTATCGCTCTCCTACTTCCCCAAGAAGGCTACAAAAGCCGGACCGCTCCATGGGAAGTTAGATTTTGATGATTTCACCTCATTACGGCATCACCAAAAGGGTTAAAACCCACCAAAAACAGGTCCAAATGTTGGAAAAATTGCACACGCTTAACGGTAAACCCTCTAAAGGCACCCTTGCACAAGTCATCTTGGGTCAAGCGACTCGTCGCTTCTCTCACGAAAGTCATTCCCTCATCGATTCGTCGCTTGAGGGGGTAGTCACACTTAGTCACCAATCAACAATCACACACCCAATTAAGGAAAATGACATGCATTCAAAGAATCATTGACAAAGACAATCACGCTCCTGCTTGGGGCAGTAAACAAGCAACAATCAAATCAATCAAACACTTGGAATTTCGTGAATCATGAACACAAGGTTCCCCCTGAGGATAAAAACACCCTTCACTTGTTCATGACTGATCAATGTCTAAGTTCAAGTCACACCTCACCAAAACAGGTTAATACTTGAAATCAAATTCCTTAGCTCGTCAGAAGTAAGGATTCAAGAATGCATGCCCTTTCCATACTTGGGGCATCAAAAGTTGGTTAGGTTACCAAGAAACCCTAATCATTTGTGCTTTGATTATCTATTTTTGCTCAACATCGCGTCACCCGCAACGACTTCCCAAAAAGGGGCATCCGTAGACACCAAAACAACACCAATCCGATTATGTGACTGCAAACACTGATCGCTTTGACAAACACAGCCCCCAGGGCAGCCCTCAGAGGTTAAACAGTGGTCTTAACCACTTTTATAGCAATTTTGTAAGGTCAAGAAGCAATTTGGCACACTTGGACACTTTGCCCAGTACTCGTCTCACCCCGGGACAAATTCAAAATAGAATCCGTCCCACCCCAGGACGAATTATGAATCCGTCCCTAGGTGGGACAAATTCTAAGCTTAACGGGCAAAAAGGCAAAGGGTGCCAAGTGGCAGCCTAGAACAATCAGTTAAGGACTCCTACCTTGCATGCGTGTGTAGGTGGACAGAGGGGCCATTAGAAGACTGTTACAAAAGGCATTTATCAAAGCTCAAGTCAATGGAGGACTCCCCTCCCTCATGGGAAGACAAGACTGCCACATGGCGCCTATGGCAAACACATGGCATTTGTGCTTCCCTCCCAAAAGAGACCCCTTGGGTCTATAAAAGGTGGGACTTTTCTCACCCAAAATATACAGGTTGAAGGAGTTTTCAAGCAACGAAGTGCTGCCGAGTTGAAGACCCACTTGCATCCCTTTTGGTTCACCTTCCCACATCCACCAATCTCTTTTGCAAGGGAGGTTGTTGGGTGGCCTTTGGAAGCTCGAACCTTACCCAAATCCAACGCATGGACACCTGAACCAACCAATTCGCCGACCCCCCAATCCTAAGAGGTTTTGGGCCCATCCCTGGTGGATTGGCTCCAAAATCAAGTGCCAACGGTGGGAGGCCCACTTGGGCACCCCCGCACCTCCCAAGTCCTATTTTTAGTTTTTGAGCATTTTAGATCATTTTTCAGATTGCATTTGGTGTTATTAGGTTTGATTAATCCATAGCTGCAATTTTGTAACTTTTGGTCAGATTTTAGTATGTTTTGTATTGCTTTGTCGTTTCGCTAACTTGTAGGTGTCGAGGTCAAATTCCCGAGGGTGGAGGCCAAATTGGGAAAATCCGACCATCTGGGTCATCCCAAAATGGCCCCAATTACATAACCCCCCTGTTTGTAGGCATTTTGCAGGTCTCGGGATCCGACATTGGAGCAGCAACAGAGTCGGTTTCTTCAACACAGAAGAATTCGTCCCACCCAGGGACGAATTACAGTCAGAATTCGTCCTTCCTAGGGACGAATTCCAGTTGAAGGTGGATTGGCCAGCTGCCTCAGTGGCAGTGGCCTTCTGGTAACTTTTCTTACCTTCTGTCAAGTTTTGAAGCAATTTGGATTCATTGTATTCACTATTTTAGGCAAATATTTACATGCATATTTCGTTAGTTTTAGAGAGCAAATGCTTTTCATTTGCAGCAGGTGCTACTGACGTCTTGGTCATTTTTTTGTTCGCAGGAGAAGCAGCAGAGGCGAAGAACTCATCGACATCAGCGGCGACATCATCTTGGCCCGCCCATTGCAATCGTGGGCACGCGGAAAGAGGAATCATTCGGTGATTGTAATCAAACTCTATTTGCGCTCCTAGCCCCTGAAAAGGGAGGAGACGTCATTGTAACAGATATTAAGGGATATTAATGAAAGGGCTGTGTTCTCTCTATCTGCTTGTGTCTCTTCCAATGTGTTTCTTTTCCATTTCATGCAATTTACATTTCTAGGACTTAAGCGTATTTAATTTTGAATGCAATCTCACTTGGTGTTTCCTTTTCCCGGAATCTCGTGCTTTCATAAGTCTCTTTTGAAATACCCCTAAAAGAAAAGAGCAGGGCATCCTAAGAATTCACAAGAGAGGTAATTAGGTTACCATTATGGTGAGCCTTAACTAAGTTATAAAAGAAGGTCATGTTCCTATCCCCTTCTTGAAGCCAATCTACTCGTGATTTTTATTTCCAAAAAAAATCTTCCCTCAGTTCCCATTTAGGAAGGTCTTTTGTAGCCTCAGATTCCTTAATGAGAAGCTCCTCCGTAAGTCCTTGATCTTTAATATTTCTTGCAACTTATTCCACCCTCCTAAGAGCCGCCAACTTAGCCAATGAAAGGTTCCCAAAATTTAGTCTATTCCATCTCTTCAATTTATGCTTAACAAATTTTAGTTGCTTCATAAATGAATACATAGCGGTGCCATGAGGAGGTTTACCATTGGTCCACCAGCCTCAAATGAAATCATAAAGCTTAGGATCCCAAAGCCACATAAGTTGAAACTTAAATGAAGGATTCTTATTTAGACCTAACTCTAGAGTAAAGAGTTTGATAGGCCAATGATCAAATCCCCTACCCTCCAAAATCATAGAACTAGCACTTATGTTATTACCAGTCCAAAAACTAGAGATCAAAAACCCATATAGTCTCTTTGAGATGGAAATTTCCTGATATCTTCTACTGTGCCATGTAAAGATCCCATTATCCGGCTTAACGTCAACCATGTTTAGGGCCCAAATATGAGCACTTAAGATAGAATAAAATGGCTCAAGATGATCAACCCCACCATGTTTCTCCTCCAGATAAGTGATAGAGTTGAAGTCTCCAGCCAAAATCCATGGGTACAAGGGATCCATACTTCTTACAAAGCCAATGTGCCTCCATAAATTTACTTTACCATTGTAATCAATAGGAGCATACACATTTGTAAGTATGATGGTTTCACTATATTCATTATCATACCTGATCATCGAAATAGACCATCTACTAGAAATCCAAGTAAAAGGAGAGATCTTAACTGGATCCCATAAACAATCAATACTACCAGCATATCTACATGCCCTAATACACTAGCATTAACCCCTTCTCCATAACTTAGAAGCAATATTGAACATACTATCAATAGCCAATTTAGTCTCCTAAATAAACACCACATCCAGAGAATGAACACGAACCAAATCATGAACAATTTTTTTTGGGGGGATGATGTTCAACCCCCTTACATTCCATGAAAGGATAATCATTTCTGTGGGTTAGAAACATGGGAGTCCAATGCTCTCACCAATCTTGACTCACCCAAATTCACCCCCATTAACTTAATTTTATCTTGGTCTTTCGATCCACATTCATATACTTTTTTTGAAGCACCTTTTTAATTATTTTCTACTACAATCCCAATATTGTAGGAGTTTCGTAGTCCAAGGATGACTGCATCAGTATTTGAGTAGGAGAGAGCATAACTAAATCTGTGCCACTTTCCAAAATAGTTTCCATTCCAAGGCTAGAGCCAACAATATCACCTATACTCAGAACCAAAGCCCTATGTTCTTCATTTAAACCTCTTAGATTTGATTCCTTAGGTTCCACCTCAAGAAGAGACATCTGATTTGACCTTGTTATATCTCCATAAAGTAGCGATGTTTCAAGTATCTCCATACACTGACAAAGATCATCTAGTATTTCAAACTGGTTGAGTAGAGTATCTAGTTGGCTATCCTTAAGGTCTCTTTTTGCCCTTCTTCCTCTATTTTAGGGTTTTACCAAAACACAACCTTCCTTTTCCTAATCCCCTTCCCTTATCGAGTCTTTTCCTTTATCTAGATTTTATGCAAACTAAGAAGACCTAATATTTAAAGCCATGGGTGGGACAAATTTAGGGTATTTTCTTTGAAGATGGTTGTATTCATAGTAGATCTAGCAACAAAATGGTAGAGCTTCATAGTCAAGTTGTTGAACCTATGTAGTTGATCCAAACTATATTTCAACAGAATTTAGAATAGGATTGTTTAAATCAATTTTAACATAGATACGAGCAACAAAAATTAGCTTTTTATTCATTGTCTATTGTGATGGTCCAACCATATTTCTAAGAAGAAGGGCAATAATATGTAAGATATCATTTATCTAAAATTCCAACGAGACCCATGAAAGTCGAACCCACACTGGAACTCACGATGGCCTCTCCTCTAACTGGTTGAAACCCACATGCCAGGGTTTAAAAAAGAGTTCATCTTTGTTACAAAAATATGGACCCCATTTAAATGCTTTGTTACGGTTCGTAAGACAAGAGAAAACCACCATAAAATAGCTATTCGCACTCAACATCACCTCCACATCACCTTCAAGGTTCCAAGTCTTCCTAACCCAAGCCTCCACAAAGGGAAGAGAAATTTGTATGCTTATAAATTTACCAATAAGCATATGTTTGGTTAAATACTCCACATCTTCTACCACCAAGTCTGGTTGAACCAAAATAACCAGCCTGGCTTCACATCATTCCAAACATCCATTGTTCTTTAAGAAGAGATTCCTGATATGCAATGGGAAACCATGTTCCTTCCAATAATTTTTAGATAAAAAACATCACTAGCATGCATGCTTTATGATGAGCCCGACATCATCATGATATTCATCCAATTGTCCGGACCTCCTCCAAAAATGTTGCCATCCCTGTAGAGTAGTTTTTCCTCATCAAACCCCGGCAGAGTAGTTTTTCCTCATCAAACCCTAGCAAAGCAATTTTTCCTCACCTTCGTACTACCAATTTTGATCTCATTATAGATATCAAAGTCAAGTTGAATATTTTCTTTAATACATTTCCTTATCAATAGCATGAAATGACTATCCAAGGATGTTGCATATCCTAATCATACCATCACTATGACCAACAATATACCACCAAGGTAAACAATTGAGTTGGTTAGAGAGACAAATGTTAAGTTTAAATGGTATCTAAGTAGTGCATCTTCAACTTGTAAAGACGTGTTATACCACATCCATTGTATCTTTTTATTTAACTTATACCATAAATATGATGTAATAGTACAAGAAATTAAAAACTTAGTTGCACTAGAACATTTCTTTATAAAATACAAGAAAGAAAAATATAAATAATACAAACTATAGAAAGAATAATTTCCCAGTGTGTATATAAATAATATATATTTTCATCCATATCAATAGAAATGTAAGCTATCTCTTTGGAGTTATCAAAAAAATTACACTTGAAAGAGACTCCCCAATCATCTATGTAAGGATCCAGACCATTTCATAGATTGAAGAAATACTTCATAGTTTATCTTCCAATAACTAGGGCTACATTAATTTTGATAAAAAAAGAGGGTAGAATTACTTTGTCGTGTCAACTATTGTAATTAGTAATATAAAATTATAGGAAATATATATTACAAAATCTTGCTACTATGTAGTTGATTTATTTTTCTTGTTGAAGTCTTTATGAGTGATAAAGAAAGATGTGGATTTTTTTGTAGTATCTACACATGCTCTAATACGTATTACAGGTGGTGAATGAAAGTCACATACTATTGATCAATATATTATTTTCTCTTTTACTACAAATAATGAACCTAATTAATTTTCTACTTGCCTATGTCCTTGCTATTTTTTACACACATGTTGTGAATTGGTGGAAATAAAACCAATAATAACAAGGAAAAATAAAATACTTTTGATGTATAAATACCTATTTAGTAAAGTCTCAAAGGAGGATTAAGACCACAATACCACTCCAAAGCACAACCATGACATATAATATATATAAAGACCATATTCAAAAGTTGTTATGGAATGAAAAAAATTGGAACCCAAAAAATATTGTAGAGGATCTATTAGGACTACTAGATAGGTCATAGTATTTAGCAAATAGCATAATATTAAACATCCCAAAAATTATCACAAAGAAAAATCTATAGTTTAAAAAAGGGGAAAAAAGCTACCTTAACTACAATTTGAAGAGCTTTATATATGCAATCATGAATCTAATGGCCATAGGTAAATTCACTTATGCATTCAAAAATAAAATGATTAGTATCTAAAGATGTTTTTCTTTTTGTCCTTGTAGATTATCTTATTGAAGATAATGCAAAATACATCAATTCAAATGAGATTACCTCTTATGCTATATTTATTTCTACTCCCAATAACATATTCACTACCAAAGGTATCCACTTATTATTTTTGGTCTCTCCTTGTCCATTGCTCTTTGTATAAAATTTTACAATAGCCCCCACTGACATGTTGTGGGCTTGGACCATGGAAGTGATTCTTTAAAAACAACACCAAGTATAGAATAAGTATGGGTAACTAGGATCTTATAATGCTTTATAAATTCAATACTCCATGTTAATGGTTTAGAAAATGGATGAACTTCATTTTATATATCTAGTAATGTTAATTGAAAATTTTAATACTATATTTATAAATTACATATTGAGAAGGTTTTAGGATTTCATGAATGGATCAACGAAGCTAAACATTTATGTGGTAATTTTCTCATAAAGTAGAAACTATTTGTATAGAGAACATAAAACTTATAGCTAGTTAAAATAGGCATAAAAGTGGTTGGGCTTGTCATGATGAATGATATAGTTACCTAATTATTTTTAGTTTAATTTTTCATTTATGAATAGTTTTATTTGTATGTTTATCAAAATATATATATATACTCTATTATATAGTGTATAGTTATGATGTGTTTAATGTTTAAGGGTGTGATCATTCTTTTTGAATGCATAATTAACCTATGATTTTTATTCTTAGCATTATTCATAAGACTTATGTTCTTAGGCTTTAACTATTGACTATCAAGAAATAAATTTTATGTTTCAAATGCATTTGTCTATATATATTACATGAGTTGAACTGCTTGACATATTATTATTTGGATATTATGAAATAATGTTTAAACACTTTTGGACTCTCCTTTTATGATTGGTCATACACCTTATCATGATCACAAAGATTTAAAAAATGTTTAATCACAAAACATCTATTAAAATTAGATAAAAAATATATAAATAATAAATATTATAAAACATTCACATTAAAAAATAATAGATATGAAGGAAATAATAAACTTGTTATAATGGATAAAGTCTTAAAGCTTTGATGGACTGAAATTTTTTATTTGTAATCTAATGAAAATATAAAACATTCTAGTTAATAAAATAACATATAGTAAATGTCATTTCTAGACTATATAAATACATTTATTCCTTTTTAATTGTGCATTCAAATATTAACTATACTTTCTACTTAAAATTAAATAATTTAATGAATTCATTTACCCTTTTTTAATTGAAAAGTCAAGACTAACCCTTTTTTAATTGAAGAGTCAACAAAGTCATCACAATGGGCTTTCATTAATATTAGACATTGAAAAAAAACGCTTTTAAATTTCATTATAAATCTAAATAGCTCTTTCTTTCTCACTAATTAAATTAAAAAAATATATATATATTAAAATTTTATAATATTTAAATTTTTTTAATTATACAATAATTGTTAAAAAACTTATAATATTTAAATTTCTTTAATTATAAAATAATTATAAATAGCCTTACAAAATCATAAAAATATAAAAATTATGTTCGTTAAATTATAATAATTTGAGAAATATTTACTTAAATACGCCCTTTAAAGGGTTTTATAACTTAATATTGGTCGAAGGGCTTTAATGTTCGTCTTTTCTGAGACAAGGGACTTATGAATTCAAGTTGGTTTTCAAAAATTTAGGCAATTTTTAACAATAATATATATATATATATATATATATATATATATATATTGAGTAACAGAAACGGTGGTATTGGAACTATAGAGGAAAGAATCCACGGTGGTATAATAGGCAAATTAACTCGAGGAGTCAGCTACACTCAATTAACTACTGCTGCGGCGTGCTTGCTTATTATTACTCTAATACTTAGATACTAGGTAGCGGTCATCCCTCATCACTCATTCATCATGCTTCTTCGCCCAAGAAACGCTTTCTAACCTGTGTAGCGAATTCCAGCACTTTCTCAGACTGCGGAAGCGCCTTCTTCACGCTCTCCCTCTCCTTACATTTCTTCATCCACAGGACAATGCCGGGACACTTGTGATCGGCCGTTGTGAACGAGAACGGGTACCTTCTTGACACGGGATTCATCTCCAGCAAGAGTGGGCTCTTGTCTCTAGGATTTTGCTCCACATACTCGTACTTGACACCTTTTTCTTCCAGCCCAATCAGGACTCTCATGCAGAAATGGCTCGACCATGCCGTCAGAACCTTAACATCTTCTCCGCTTCCCATTTTAGACTCTCTTGTTGTTGTATTGTATCTTTCCTCCTCGTAGGTCGTTATGGTTACTGGTCAGGAGAAGAGGATCCCTCTGGCTACTTATAATGGTTGGTGTTAAGAGAAGAGCTGTTACTCTTCAGTAATAAATCATAGCATTGGCTTGGAGAACCTTCTATCGAGTCAAACTTGTTAGGCGGCTTGCGAGGTGCAGAATTAGGAGGAAAAGCAGGGGAAATACATTTGAATGGGTAGGTCCATGCGTAAGTCATTGCATGCGCAGTTAGACATATTCCGTTGTAGCGGATGAGGTCATGAATGGCGTGGGTCGACTGTGAAAGAGCACGTCTAGTGGCATATTTATCCATAAACCACATATAGGCTAGTTGTGTTGTTTTTTTATTATTATTATATATTAGTGGTGATTGGAAGGAGCGCCTCTTCACACCATGGATGACCAGACCCTCGGGAAACCAAAACAATCCAAAATTATATTTTATAATTCGTATTTTACGAAAGCACGTTAGGAAAGTGTACAACTTAAATGCATGTGGCAAATAGCGATACGTTTTTCTTTTTTTAAATTAGTAAAAGGCTAATCAATGGGAATGTGTTAACACTAAAAAACAAAAAATTACGTGGTAAAGTGCAAAGCATTTTTAAATAAAATTAGGTGGATAAAGTGCAAAGCATTTTTAAATAAAATTAGGTGGGTAAGGGTAAAACATTTTTAATTGAGTATACATAAAAATAAAATCTAATATTAACAAAGAGACTATAGTTGAACCAAAGGGTTAGATGGATTGGTAAGTGCAGTTGTGGTTGGACACTTATCAAGAAGAGACCTAGGTTCAAACCTTGTGGGGAAGCCAACCCTTTGCAAAGGTAGTAGTCTCGCTTTGAATCTTCTAAGTGCGCACCAAACATATGACAATGGTACAAACTCCGAGCGATCGGTGGTTCCATCTCACACTGGGTCAACAAGAGCAAGACAACTATGTTTGTTGGGAGCAGTCCTTGTGATTTGAACCTTGCGTTGACTAGTTACTAAAAGTAGTGGTTGTAACCAACTCTCCTATGTAAAAAAAAAACAAAGAGATTATAGTTAAATCTTATTGTGATATGTCTGATACTATTACTCATCGATGGGAGAGCCTATCATTAAGAGAAGTTTTAAGCATATCTTTCATATATTTCAATATATCTTTTGAAGTCTTCAAGAAAGAAATCACTGCCAGGAAGGCCTGAAGTTTTTCTCCATATGGTCATAAGTCCATCCAACGGTTGAAGAAGTCGGAGCTCCCCAACTATTAAAAGTAGTACCACTAATAGTACGGGCCTATACATTTGGTACAATTTCACCCAACCAAGGGCATCACCTTGCTAAGCTCTAGATCCTACATTTGTGTTGCGAGGGGACTATGAAAAGTGTTTGGTAGCAAAGGGTTACATCCGACGATGGGTCCCTCGGTGACTAGACAACCAGACCCTGGAACCTCCCATAAAAGGGGAAGAAAGAGGTACACAACTCATAGTGTATGGTGCATTCCCCCAATGATCCATGAGGGTACGTAATATGTAACTAGAAATTACAAAATATATCATATTTATCAGGATTAGAGAAGACACGCTTGACATATTTTTGAGAAAAAATAGCTCTATTTCAGGACTTCCATATATAAAATAGTGTACAAATTCTAAAAATATTCCAAACAATACCAAATTTGAAGGAAAAAGTAATAGGGTAACCCTAAATAGCATGCACCCAAGTAAAATCCTCTTACATAAAAGGGCTAAAAATTTCAATAAGCCACTCCTAGGTTGACTAAGCCCGATCACAAAACCAAGAAACATGCAGTAAATCTTTCGCATTTCCATAAACCAATAAAATGGGATTATGAACACCCACATGCATGAGCCTATTGCCAACATGCAACCTCTGGTGCAAGAGGCTCCAAGAAAAAAAACATGGTTTAGGTTCAACATAAGTAGCCCAAGAAATTAGAAACCTCTTATTCCATTGAGAGAGAAGAGAGAAGAAGTCCCATCTTAGAGTTATCTTATCAACCATTGGAACTTGCAAGGTTAGCCATTTGTAACCAAGATGAGCTTTATATTGCAAAACAAGAAGCTCCCCAGGCCAACACCAATCTGACAATCAAGGTTTTTAAAAATGCTTATGTAGTTTGTTCCAAATAGAAAATGGAATACTATCAATAACCACCTCATAAGTATCTCTATCACTAGGATTTAAATTGTGAATTTGATGAAAACTTTCCCAAGGTATCCAACTCCTGGTATGTCAAGAGAAGAAATAAAAAATAGAAGCAATACCATGTTTATAGAACCTCTACGCTCTAATCCACTACACCAGAGCCAGGGGAGAGACCTGCCAAGTGATAACAGGAGACCACCAAATATTTATGGAAGGAAAAGAGACACTTTCTTTACAGATACTCCCTTTCCAACTAAGCTAGGGTTTGAAAGTCTCCCAGGTTTTCCAAATACTTTGAATGATAAAAGAACCTTTAAATTTAACGGGGACAGGGACAGTAAGAATGGATCGCAATCCCACCCCTTTTCAAATTTTCTTCCCCTGATGCAAAACAGAAGAAATGTAATGCTTGACCAACACTTTCCAATATTCATCCCCAATTAAAGATCGAGTGATCCATTTATAACAAAGGGCAAAACCTTGTCAATGACAATCAAACAAACCCATGCCTCCACAATCCTTGGGCAAACAAAAAATTTCCCAGTCTACTCGATAAAAACCTCGTTTGATAGATTCTTTGGCCCACAAGAAATCTCTCAAAAGCTTATCTAGCTTTTTATAACAAGATTTGGATGGAACCTAGCAAGACGAATAATATATATGGGTAGTGGCTAAAACCCTAGAATAAATTTGAAATTTTTCTTCCAAAAAAAGCTTCTTACTAGTCCAGCAAGAAAGCTTCTTGTCCACTTTATCAATAACATACATCCACAATTGAGCAAAGGAACAATGAAACACAAAAGGATTTCCAAGAAATCTAAACACGTCACCTGACTGAATCCAAGAACATTGGAAATGATGCATCTAGCATGGCATCTAGGATTGAGATTTCTGAAAATAAGAGATTTTTTCCATTGAATAGAAGAACCAAAGGCTAAACGGAACATCTCTAAGAAACTAATAGTTGAGTAAATGGATTGCTCATCTTGTCGAGCAAAATATTTGTGGACACCCTATCTTATGATTTTATAATCATGCGAGTAAGGTATACTTGAGGAATAAATGTTGTATAAATAAAATCCATAAAATTTTATGAAATTTGAATATAAAATAGTTCAAATTTAATTTTAGTTAATTATCCTTTTTTCCCATCCTAAAATATAAGCATACAAAAGAATATATTTTATACTTATTTTTTTCAAAATTCTTAGTAGGAAACCATTTTAGGATATATAAGGAATATTTGCCATGTCTACATTCAAAATATGTCTCATAGAATCTTAAATTCTAAAGGGTCCAAATTTACACCATGAAAAGTAAAAATGAGAACAATACTTATGGTTGAAAAACTCTAGGCTATTATTATTGGTGATTAAACTCATCCCGAGGAGGCTGTAACTAGGAAAAAGTATGATGAAGGATATGCAAGAAAACTTATGTTCATTGCATTTGGAGTGGATGACAAAATACAACCATGCATAAATGAAGCAAAAAATAAAACGATGCATGGGATCAACAATGTACAATATTTGAAGGAAGAAATAAAGCCATAAATTTTCATCTTTAGTCACAACTTCATACACTAAAGGTCCAAGATGGTGAGATTATTGAATAATTTTTTCATGTAATTGTACACTTAAAATCAATATTGAATACAATGGAAGAAATTAAGGACAATTATTGGTCTTAGTTGTACTTTAAGCTCATATTGAATCATTTAGAACATTTATGAAATATCTCCAAGCATCAAATAGATGTGTGTCATTTGAAGAATGGGTAAACATCCTTCAACAATATGAAGTGGAGAATAAATTGAGATATGAGTTGTCCAATAATGCTCTTATCTACATAAATAGATCTCTTTTTGTTTTCACACCTATTCCCCTTTTGAATTGTGCCTTTCACATCCTTGATCTCTTTTGGAGAAGAGGTCATTGGAAGGACAAATCCAGAACCAAACCTGACATTTGTCCACATTATCCCACCCAATTTGTCGACAACACATTACAAGAGATTTTGGGCCCATCCAAAGTGGATTGGTGCTGAAATCAGGTTCCAACGGTGGGCGGCCTGCTTGGGCGCCCCACACTGCTGCGAGCCTAATTTTCCATTTTAGGAATGATTGGGGATTCGTAGTAGATTGTTCTTTTTGTCATTTGTTTATTTTGCATTCCATCTTATGCTGCTTAAATAGCTTGTAATTCCGATTTCATAATGCTTTGATCAAATCTTATCATGCTTTATCACTTTTGTTGTCCTCACTAACTTACAGGCAGTAGCGTCAAATTCTCGTTGATGGAGGCCAAATTAGGGAAATCTGACCATCTGGGTCTTCCAAAAATGCCTCCAATTAGCTAACCCCAAGTTTGCAAGTATTTTGGAGCTCCCTAGACATGACATTTTGGGCAATATCACTTTGGCATTTTGTTGCAGGTGAATTCGTTCTACCCCGGAGCGAATTACAGTCGAATCCGTCCCTACCCGGAGTGAATTCAAATCAGTGAGGAAATTCTCGACTATTTATTTTGCAATACCTTCTTGGTGATGTTTCTATGTCCTTGCCAAGTTTTCATGTCATTTGGATAAGTTTTAGTTGCAGTTTAATTCATTTTCCCATCCGCTTATTGTAGGCTTGAGGATCGCATTGCTTTGTCTTGTTCGTAGGTGCTACTAACGGTTCCTTGTTCCTTTGAATGCAGGGTCTAAACATCGAAGGAGCAGCAAGGAATCAACACTCATATACACAAGCGGCGACGACGTTTGGTCCGCCCATATTACATGTGGGCACGTGAAAGAGGGATGGCTTTCCATTGATGTGACCAAGAGACAAGTTTGATGCTCCTCGCCCCTAAAAGGGGAGGAAGCGGATTGTAACCGGATTTGAAATACATTAATAAAAGAAGAGGGTTGTTTCGTTCCATTTGGGTTCCAATTTTTCTATGCTTTCTCCATTTTACGCATTTTTAATTCATAGCATCAAGTTTAGTTTCGTTCTTGCATCATACTTGGAGTTTTTCCGTTTTTGTTTTCGTATCCTCATGCTTTCAGTGGCGATCATGGTGGGACTTAGTCCCCTATTTTTTTAAGATCTGAGATCTGATCAAAATTTGGTGGTTTTGCTTACAGGTACCGAGTTTTTGGACGCGGGACTACTGTTCATTCTAGCCGAAAGCGGATACAGGTCTGTAATTCATCCTTTCCAGGGACGAATTGGAATCTGCCTGACCCTGTGACGAATTCAGTACTATAATTCGTTCCTCCTCAAGATGAATTTATGTCTATGCGGTTTTAGGGTAGAAACTCAAAATCAACAGATTTGGACAAGGGCAAGGTAAGAACTGTAAACTTTTCCTATCATTTTTTGTTTTGAGTTTTTTGTTTTTCATAGATTACTTGTTTGCTTAGGGAAAGTAGTTTTCCTTTACTGTTTGCCTGTTTCATTTTGCAAAAATAAAAAGAACCCCAAACATCACGTGGCATCATAAAAACCAAGGAGCTGGTCGTAAAACCCTAGCCCTTGATCAAGACCAACGGTGGATTTCATCACCACCTTGGCTTGATTTTTGCATCCATTTACCCTGATTGTCACTGTTGCTTGACATAAATCCTGATGAAAGATGACCGAGTGCAGCTGGGGTGATTCCCAACACACGAGGATAAGTCTTCTATGGTAGGTGTCATAAACAGGACAATCCCCCTTTCGTACCACCTACGTTCCACGTACCATCTGCTCTCACGTACCTACAGTTTCCCTCACATAAGTGCAGGTATATAGAGAGGTTGGTATATCATCCTGGCAATGGTATATCGAAGGGGCAACCATTTATGGGAGTCATAAGAGCCATCATTTGCATTTAAATGTTTTTTACAAAAACCTTCAAAAACAAAAATAAAAATAAAAAACACACTAAACCAGGTTTAGGACACACTCTCAATATTTAAACCAGATAATCATCGTTTGTGTATGTGTGTGATTATTTATGTTTAGTGTAGAATAAAAAATCATAAAAGAGATAAAATCTACATAGCTTGTAGGAAAGCACCACCATGGTGTACACACGTAGCCAAGCCCAATCAAGGGCGAAAGCTGCAAAAAGTGTACAAGGGGGCACAAGTCACCTCCGCTATAGCCCTAAGGACTTAGTCATACCACCTTGGCAGCCTAACCCACAAGAGAGTCCGCATCAGTTCATGTCAAGATGGAATTATAGGGACACCCCTTTGGGGGACACGCCCGTCCGTCATAGCCCCTTTCGAGAAGAGTCCTTACACGTGGCACTCAACATAGATAAAAGGGCTCCCTTAGAAGCTCGATATGAGTGGCCACTATGTGATGAAGCACTGGAATGGCAGAGGGTCCATGAGGAGAGGGCTCAAGATTATATCATCCCTCCATTGCCTCCTCTCACTGTCAGAAACAACAGGAAAAATCCGGAGCACAAGGCTCCTCTGGCAGGGTGAGCCAACTCCGCCCACCCCTATCTTCCTCAAGAGCAATATACAGTGTGGGAGCAATGCGCCTCTGCACCTGCTATTTACCAAAACCATACTTCGAGGCCAGAGCCTCGAGTAAATGCTGCCAACCTCGATAGGGGGAAGCGACCTATAGAGATCTTGGATCATCATAACCGAGATAAGTGCATAGGAGAGGCATCTAGGCCTCTGAGACTCGATATGGTAGAACATATTGACCTGGAAGTCACCAAGCATGCTGCCCACCAAGCATAGATTATGCAGCTTGAGCAAGATCAACAACAACTAGAGCATTTATATCGCCTTAGTAAAGAGCGCATTAGGTGCAAAACAAATGAGCTATTGTATAACACCATGTCAGAGAGGTTTTTGACACCTCACACCCAAAGGGCAGAACCATATGAGAGGCGTAAGTCCTTGGTATGAGACAGGTCCCTGTGACCTAACCAAGTGCTACCTCTAAGACCTCCTAGACTTGAACGGGAGGCCACTCCCTAGAACAATGACGGGCTCCCTTCGCAGGGACCCACTCATGGTCATAGGTCTCGCCTAGAGACTCCTCAAGAAGCCTATGAGGAGTATGAACAAGAAGAAGAGCGGGCCAAAATGCCATATCAAGGCGAAAGGGTTGCTATCCGGCCACCTCTCCACAAGCCTCAAGTCTCCCACAACCCACAACGTGAGAAAGTTAGAGAGGAAGATATTAAGTCTTCTAATGCATATAAAGTGTTGCTAGAGCGTTTCGAGTCTGTGGAAACCAAAGCGACTGGGCCCCAAAATCCCACGTTAAGTCAACTTCGTAGTCATCTAGTGCATCTGTCCGTGCCTACACCCCCTTATCCTGAGCACTTTAAGTTGCCTCAGCTGGCAATCTTTAAAGGTGAGGAGGATGCCCAAGAGCATGTGACGAGGTTCCTGAGCCAATGCTTTGGCATTCAAGACAATGATGCTTTGTTGTTGAGGACCTTTATAACCACATTTGTAGGTCCTGCCTCAGATTGGTTCACCCAATTGCTGAAGCACAGCATAAGCAACTTGGATCAGTTAGTGGATGCATTCCTCGAACGCTTCACCTTCAACACCAAGAAGAAGGCGTCACTAAGTGATTTGGCCAACCTCAGGCAGTATGAGGAAGATACTATGGCAGCCTACAGGAATTTTTGGAGGACTCTGCTTTCCAAGCTACCCTACCTTCCCCCTATGTTCGACCTTACATAGATGTTTTCAAGAAGTTGTTTGAGATCAATATCTATGCTATTGCAGCTACAACAATATGCCACCTTAGAAGAGGCTCTAGCGCAAGCCAGAATCATCGAAGAGATCAAGATACAAGATGGCAAGATCACCAAACCTAAAAAAAAAGAATGGAACAAAAACACCAAAACAGGGACTACGCAACAAAAACCCGCTGCGGTTAACCAAGTTGCTATAAATGTTCCTAAGAATGCATAAGAAATATAGCCTTAAAAGGCTAACTATCAGGTAGTGCCCCCTAACAATTATGAAAGAGAAAACCAAAAACAGGGGCAAAATCAACAGCGTCGCCCTAGGCAACAGTTTACACCCTACACAGAGTCTAGGGACTCCCTATTTGACCGCTTGTCAATGGTGAATTTGATCAACCTCATGGAGATTCAAACCATATATCCTAATGCACCGAAGCCTAAAGGGTACCGAGAGGACTTGTATTGTAAATTCCACCGATGAAAGGGACATGACCTTAATGTTGGAAATTCAAAGGCTTGATACAAGACTTGATTGACAACAAGACATTGGTTGTAGACAACCCCTTAGCACCAAATAACCAACAAATGGGAGTTTTCAGAGACCCCTTGCCTGCCCATGAGGCGCAGGCAAAACCCCTTCAAATCAATGAGGTGCAACAGAATTGCCCCATGCATGGGTATGTAGGGATGATAAGTATAGTGACTAGGAACAAGAAATACCTAGGAGCTACTCCCATGGTAGCCACAAGAGAAGTTCCATCGATGTCACAGCCTCAACAAAACCCTACGCAGTTGCCCCCACCTAGACCCGTAGCCACGATTCAGACTAGACTTACCCAAAGTCTATGGACCACGATGGTTGGGCTCTCCATATATGAACTTATTCAACAATCAACGCCCCATTGGGAGGCTCTTATGGAGATATTGAATGCCATCGAGTTGCAGCCCTAGGAACCGAATTCCTTCAACAACTTTGTGGGGCATTTCAAAAGATGCACCGAGCCAATCATCAGTTTTTGGGAAGATGAAGTGAAGTTAGTGGCTGATGACATAGCGGATCCACCCCTGCACATTATTGTGTGGGTCAACGGGATCCCCTATAAGAGGGTGTTGGTAGACACTAGCTCGTCTAGTAACATCATTACTACAACGGCATTGAAACATTTGAAGTTGTCGGCATCTCACATCACGACCTCCACATATACACTGCGAGCATTTAACGATGCAGTATGCTCGAAAGTCAACACAATCGTCCTACCCATTCAAGTGGGACAAAAGACGATACCTACATTGTGCCATATTTTGGAATGTGAGATGGCTTACAACATCTTGTTGGGCCAGCCATGGATCAGGGACATGAAGTGTGTCCCATCAATAGCTCATCAATTTTTGAAGTATACATTTGAATGGGAGGTACATGTGGTCCTAGTAGACTTAGAACCCTTCAAGTACTGCAATGCGATGTAGCTGATGCCGCAATCGACCCTTCCATCAATGCATTTGGATTTCTAGTTGAATCCATCTCGACAGGGTCTGATTTTGCAAGAATCCCTAAAGGTAGATCCACAAAAACACCAGCCAGGCCCATCTTCATCAGTTGGTCCTTCATCAACGATGCAACCTATCGTGGCCAAATAGAAGGACAAAGGGAAGAAATCCCTGGAGGAGGCACGGCCTCTGGAAGAGGTGCCACAATTAGTCTCAAACATCTCTATCAAAGAGATGCCTAGTAAAATGGTAGTGGAGGCTCCTAGCCCACCCGACATGGAGTGGAGTCTGGAAGAGCTTATGTTCCCTCCCCCTCAGTCGCCAAAAATCATTGTTGAAATGGCCAATACGGGCCTGGGGGAGTATCTGGTGTGGAATGTTGTAGCAACTCCTGCACTAGAGTCCATGCAAGACATGGGGATACCTCGCCTCCCCATTGGTATAACTGTCCCTCTAGGCTACCCGCCAAACCAGATTAACTTTGTGTATGGGGGCCTTGATCATGGCACTGAGCCATGCATGCAAGAGGATGAAGATGAAGAGCCTTTCGTAGAGGATGTAAACTATCTGTCCAACTCGAACTTTGCTTTGAGATATCTTGGCCAATGCAATTGGCATGGATACGGGCTAGGCCGGTATGAGCAAGGAGTGCGTGTCCTTTGCCAACCAAGATACCAAATTCCTTATGACAAGTTAGGTGTAGGGTTCAACCAGCCCATGCCCTTAGACATCTTGGTCGAAGACATGCAAGTCCTGAGGATAGGCCACAAGGGTGGATTGGCATCAGATCCATATGCCAACCCTAACACAACATACACATTGGGGGATTATCTCCCATGGTCAACAACCACCCTTGGTAACCTTAATCACCCTTCCCCTTTGCTAGAGAGAGGCAAAAGTTCAGAGACCCACTTTCAGGGCAAATATAAACAGTGTCAAGAAGGATATTCGGAGGATGAGTCAGACTATGAGCTAGCATCATATGACCCCTTCAAATTAGATAGCAATCACTCACAAGTGATTCCTATGGATGACTATCACGAGAATATTTTGACAATGTTTCCTCTAGAGGCTCCAGCCAAACCAGCGATACGTCAAGAGAATTAGGTCCCACCACAAATATTGGAACAACCACAGTGGAGCCATATAAATTTTCTTGAGCAAGGCGAGCCTTTAATGTCGCAAGCAGTCGAAGCCAACGAAGGCCTTTGGATCTCTAATAGTGATTATGAAGATGAAATAGAAATGGCATATCTTAATCACATGCGACAGATGCAGCATCGGTGCCCCTTGGAGATTAATGACATATTTGAACAAATGAACATACTGCCAGGGCATGAGTGGTACATAGACCCAGTAGGGTGGGACCCAGTGTTGGATCCGTGGCTTTAGTTTTATGACGAGCACCGTCCACCCTGAGACCCTAGAGTGACATCAATGCCGAGGGTAGACCCTGTCTTCCTATCCGCACATAGGGCCGATCCATTCGTGCCCATCCCTCTAGAGCCAGATCCAGAGCATAAAGAGCATCCAAGATGTCCTAGTAACCACACCAGTGGTAATGGAGACAAAAATCATTCCATCAACATGATCTCCATTGATTTAACTGCCCCCATCCACAATACGGCATGATGTACGTCTTCCATGATTACATGCATAAAACTTTGGAAGATTACATGGATGATTTGTTGGCCAAGTCTCTCTTACGCCCAAATCATCTCGGTGACTTAAGCAAGATCCTCGATCGCGTCATGGAGCATAAAGTCAGACTGAATCCCAAGAAGTGCGTTTTTGGCGTCACATCTGGAAAACTCTTGGGTTTCATAGTCTCAAAGTGAGGCATCGATGTGGACCCAAACAAAGTCAAGGCAATCCTTGAAATGGTTCCCCCAACTACCATCAAGCAGCTCAGAAGTCTACAAGGAAAGGTTGTGTCGATCAAGCCCTTCATAGCACAGCTATCTGACAAGTGTCGACCCATGAACAAATTATTGCATAAAGGGGTTGCATTCCACTGGGATGACTAGTGCCAGTCAGCATTTGACGACATCAAACAATACCTGGCTTCACCACCAGTATTGACACCACCTAGACCTAGAGTGTCGTTCTACTTATACATCTTAGCTACTGAGGTGGCACTGGGCACCATGCTCGCCCAAAAGAATGAGCTTCATAGAGAACAGGCTACTTACTATCTTAGCCACACCCTGGTTAGCTATGAACTTAACTATGCATACGTTGAGAAACTCTACTTGGCAGTGGTGTTTGCTACCAAAAATCTATGCCATTACATGCTAAGCAACAAGACGTATGTTGTGTCTAAGGAGAATCCATTGTGATACATGATGAATCATACTTATCATAGTAGTCGCACGACAAAATGGATCATGTTGTTGATAGAATTTGACATAGAGTTTATTGGATAGAAATCCATCAAAGGACAGGTCATAGCCGATAAACTAGCAGAGGCTCCTATTGAAGATGATCAGCCTCTGGTCATAGAACTACCCGATGACGGGGTCTTCCATGTCTCGGAATCACCTGATTCTGATGAGCCTGAGTCACAGGACGACATAACCCTATTTTTTGATGGTTCTAAATGTGAGCAAGGGAGTGGCACAGGAATTGTATTCTTCACACCGCAAGGGGCTCCAATAACTTTTTCATGTAAATTAGACTTCCCGTGCACCAACAATAATGCAGAATATGAAGCCTTGCTCATAGGTCTTCAGACAACAATCACCATGAACATTAAACAATTGAACATATTTGGTGATTTGCTGTTAATCGTCAATCAAGTCAAACGGGTATTCCAATGCAAATGCCCAGTTCTGTAGGCCTACAAAGCCCTTATGGATAAATTCCTGGCAAAGCTTGAATGGTACGACATTGAGGCACTCCCTCGATCATCGAATTATTTTGTGAACACTATGGCCTCTTTGGGGTCACTAATCTCACAAGACCTTTCTGATGATATGACAACCATTCAAGTCAAAACATTATCGCAATCCGTTATGGAGCATGCAAGCTTTGATTTAATGCCAGGAATCCACATGATCCAGATTGATCCACCTCAGGATCGATTCTCTCGAATCCATGACTGTTTGAAGCACGCCAAGTGGGGGGCCTTGTTCTCCCCTACTCCCCTTAATAGCAACACAATGCTATTCTTACAAGTTCTTTTCCGCTCAACTTTTTCTAGGGATGAACTTCAAGAGGGATTGGTTGTTCATACCATCAAGGCTTCTCATCAGCAAGATTGGTATTCACCCCTAAGGGACTACCTCAAGCTAGGTAACCTCCCACTTGGATTGACGCATGCCTCCAAATGAGCATTCAAGAATAAAGTGACAAAGCATGTCTTGTTAGGAGACATTTTGTACCGTCGTAGCTACGAAGGAATCCTCCTTTGGTGTTTAGACCAGCAAGAGTCCACTTGGGTGATCGCCCAAGCGCATGATGGTACGTGTGGTGGCCACTTTAGTGGTATGGCCATCGCAAAGCACATTCTTCGCATGGGCTACTATTGGCCATATTTAGAGCAAGATTGTTGCGCATATGTGAGGAAGTGCGTGAAGTGTCAACATCACACCAATTTGACACATGTACCTTCCCAGGCCTTGTAGCCGATCCAATCAGCTTGGCCATTTTTGTAGTGGGGCTTAGATCTCATCGAAAATATCTCCCCTGTGTCATTCGGCCATCATACATTTATCATAACGGCCATAGAGTACTTCACCAAGTGGGTGGAAGCAGTTTTGCTAACCTCTACGACTAGACCCCGCATTATGGAGTTCATTTTGCATAACATCATGTAATTTTGGTATTCCATCCAAGATAATCTTGGATAATGGGACGTCATTCAAAAATAAAGACATGCGTGTTTTGACCACAAAGTACAAAATTTAGCACAATTTTTTGACACCCTATTATCCACAGGCAAATGGGCAAGCAGATGCATCAAAAAAAATGCTAGTTGTTATCCTTAAAAATATAGTCACAGACAGTCATAAGGATTGGCACATTCAAATCCCACTTGCCCTGTGGGCTTATCACACTAGCATTCGGAAACCCACTAGGGCAACTCTGTTTTCTCGTGTATGGCTCTGAGGCTGTCATGCCTCTTGAGTTGGAAATTCCCTCCCTGCGCATATCAATGCAAGAGTTCATCGATGATGACACTACGTGGCAGGCCCGGTTAGACCAGCTTATGTTGCTCGATGAACGACACATTAATGCTCTTGATAATTTACGTATCTATCAAGAGTGGCTGAAGAAAGCATACAACATGAGAGTTCTCTTGAGGGATTTTCAGGTTGGTGACTTGGTCTTGAAGGAAAACTAGCAGAACTCTAGTTTGTCGTCCCATCTCAGGGACAAGTTCACGGCAAATTGGTTAGGTCCATATGTAATTGATAGCAAGATAAGACCCAGGACGTAGCGGCTAGCTTCCATTGATGGAGTCAAAGAACTCGAACCCTTGAACATCAGTCATTTGTGACCATTCCATATCTAAAGCAGCCAATCCCAAAATGCTCCAAGGATTCCTATAATCACTTGGTCAATCCCAAAATGCTCCAAGGATTCCTACAATCACTTGATCAATCCCAAAATGCTCCAAGGATTCCCACAATCGCTTGGTCAATCCCAAAATGCTCCAAGGATTCCTACAATCGCTTGGTCAATCCCAAAATACTCCAAGGATTCCTATAATCGCTTGGTCAATCCCAAAATGCTCCAAGGATTCCTACAATCACTTGGTCAATCCCAAAATGCTCCAAGGATTCCTACAATCGCTTGGTCAATCCCAAAATGCTCCAAGGATTCCCACAATCGCTTGGTCAATCCCAAAAATCTCCAAGGATTCCCACAATCGCTTGGTCAAACCAAAAAGCTCCAAGGGTTCCCCCAATCGCTTGGTTAAAAAAAAATAAGAAATATCAAAAACAATAAAAACATCAAAAATAACAAAAACTTGCATCTCATCTCCATGCATGCTCAAAATCATCACAAAATTAAAAACCTCTTTTTCCATCTCATATTCATACTCACCAAGATCAATCCATCAAAAACACAAAAATAATAGCTGCATTAAGCTTCGCATCCATGCATTTGCATATTTGTGGTCATACAGGTCAAGGCACCATAGACTATAATTACTTGGCAAAGTCCATCTACATTCCATATCTCTCCGCTATATAAACAATCCATCAAAAATAACACGCTATCCATATTTTCGCCATACTATAGTTAGTTTTCTTCTAATGTATCGAGATTTTTCATCATTCAGTCGTCGTTAGCTGTCTAGCTACATACTGTACCAAGTCAGACAGATTTTACGTAGGTAGAACTTTACTTGGATCACACCTTGTTACGTAGCATCCCATCACAAATTAAAAACACAAACATTCCCAAGTTGTGTGAACGAAAGATGAACCCTATTTTCCCAAAAAAGTCAGTTTTCAGGGCCAAATTCCATCATCTAGTGCCTCGAAATTAGGTTTTAAAGTTGGGCACGTAATTCTATGCACTTTTTGAGCTGTTTGGATGTCAATATCTCCTCATGTATTCAGAGCTAGGGCTTGAAACTTAATTTTTGTCTTATCTACTATAAGAGGGATGCACACGCCAATTTTGGGCCCCATCTAACTCATTTCAATTTTTAAGGTTTTTAGAGAGACATCATCATGGTGCTAACCCGTAGCCAAGCCCAATCACGGGTGAAGGCTATGGGGGATGTCCCAGGAGGCATGAGTCACCTCCGTTACAATCCCAAGGATTTGGTCATACCACCTTGGCGACCTAACACACAATGCAGTCCCCTCCACACCTTAAAGGAAAGGGACTACAGGGACACCTCTTCGAGGAGCACTCCTATTCAGCATAGCATTCAACACACACCCTTCCATGAGGGGTATAGTCATAAGAGAGCTCCCTTAGATGCTCGCTATGAGCGGTCATCACACGATGAAGTGCTAGGTCAACATAGGGTTCGATGGGAGGAACCACATGATTACATTACCCCTCCACCCCCACTAGTTGTCAGGACTACAAAGACAAATCCAGAGCACAAGGCTCTTCGGGCAGGGAGAGATAGCTCTGTCCACACCCGTTTCACTTATGAAAGAGAGCATGAGGAAGACATCTACCTTCCTCGAGAGCAATATACCATGTGGGAGCAATACGCCTTCGCACCTGCTATCTATCAGGACCACTCACTGAGGCCAAAGTCCCGAGAGAATGTTGCTACCCCTAGCGAGGGATGTGTCCTATAGAGATCTTGGATCACTACGACCGAGATTTTTATCTAAGAGAGGCGTCTAGGCCTTCTAGACATGAGGCGGTGGGACCAACTATCGTAGAATCTGCCGAATATATCACACATCTCAAGCAACTCACGCAACTTGAGCTCGAATGACTACCGTTATAGGAACCGTACCATATTAACGAAGAGCACCTTCAGTGCCAGAAGGATGAGCTGTTCCAACACACTATGCAAGAAAGGACTCCAACCCCTCACATGCATAAGACAAAGTATTTTGAGTGGCACAACCCATGGGGGGAAGACAGGTCATCGTGACCTCATCAAATGCTACCCCCAACACCTCCTAGACAGGAGCGGGAGGCTACTCCCTCGATTCCTGAAGCACCACAAGAGAAGACTCCAACCCCTCACATGCATAAGACAAAATATTTTGAGTGGCACAACCCATGGGGGGAAGACAGGTCATCGCGACCTCATAAAATGCTACCCCCAACACCTCCTAGACAGGAGCAGGAGGCTACTCCCCCGATTCCTAAAGCACCACAAGATAAGACTCCAACCCCTCACATGCATAAGACAAAATATTTTGAGTGGCACAACCCATGGGGGGAAGATAGGTCATCGCGACCTCATCAAAAGCTACCCCCAACACCTCCTAGACAGGAGCGGGAAGCTACTCTCCCGATTCCTGAAGCACCACCCCCAACGCCTCCTAGACATGAATGGGAGGCCACTCCTATAACCAATGACGGGTGCCTTCCTCAGACATCCACCCAGGCTTATGAGCCACCCTTAGAAATTCATCAAGAAGCCTCTAAGGAATCAGAGCGTGAAGAAGAGCGGGATGAACTGCCCTACCAAGGCATGAGGGGTGCCATCTGGCCACCCCTCCATAAGCTCCAAGTTCCTCAACAAGAACCAACCAAAGAGGAGGAGTTCAAATCTCCCGATACATGCAAAGCACTAGAGCACTTAGAGTTGGTAGAGACCAAGATTTTGGAGCTCCCAAGGCCCAACTTACATAAGGCTCCTTTCGAAGAGGATCAACCTTTAACCGTAGGGCTACCTGATGATGCAGTCCTCCATGTCTCAGAATCTATAGATTCTGATGAGCTATACACATTGTCCAAAGGTGAGGATGAAATAGACATAGCACACAGCAATCACATAAGACAGCATCGACATCCCATAAAATTTGAGGAAGCATGTCAACAGATAAACATAATACTAGGGCATGAGTGGCGTGTTAACCCACTGCAGTGGGACCAAGCATTACATCTACAACTTTGGGCACATAAAGATCAACATCTGCCCATAGATCCCATAACAACATCAGTGTCGGGGGTAGACTCTGTCCTCCTATCCGTGCATAGGGCCGATCCATTCATGCCCATACCTCTAGAGCCAGATTCGGAGTGCAAATACCATCAAGCTGGGGGTACCTCTATCCCCCGAAGAACCATAATTCAAACCCAAAATGCTCCAAGGATTATCGCAATCTCTTGGTCACCCAAAAAGCTCCAAGGATTATCGCAATCTCTTGGTCAATCCAAAAGCTCCAAGGATTATCGCAATCTCTTGGTCAATCCAAAAAGCTCCAAGGATTATAGCAATCTCTTGGTCAATCCAAAAAGCTCCAAGGATTATCGCAATCTCTTGGTCAATCCAAAAAGCTCCAAGAATTATAGCAATCTCTTGGTCAATCCAAAAAGCTCCAAGGATTATCGCAATCTCTTGGTCAATCCAAAAAAGCTCCAAGGATTATCGCAATCTCTTGGTCACCCAAAAAAGCTCCAAGGATTATCGCAATCTCTTGGTCACCAAAAAGGTCCAAGGATTATCGCAATCTCTTGGTCACCCAAAAAGCTCCAAGGATTATCGCAATCTCTTGGTCAATACAAAAAGCTCCAAGGATTATCGCAATCTCTTGGTCAATCCAAAAATCTCCAAGGATTATTGCAATCTCTTGGTCAATACAAAAATCTCCAAGGATTAACGCAATTTCTTGGTCAACCCAAAAAGCTCCAACGATTATCGCAATCGCTTGGTAAAAAAAATCAAGAAATTCAAAAAACAAAAAAATAGAAATCATAAAAAACAACAAACATTTGCATCACAATTCTAGGCATACTCAAATTCATCAAAAAAAAAAAAAATTAATATTCTCGCACCTCATCTTCACCTTCAACAAAAACAATCCATCAAAAATACAAAAATATATAGTTGCATTAAGCATTGCATCCATACATTGCATATTTGTAGTCATACAGGTCAAAGGCACCATAGGCTGTAATTGCTCTGATAGACCATCTTGTTCCACACTGTTCCATTTTACAAAAATAACAAAAACACCATGCGTAAATTTTACCACACTACAGTCAGTGGTCTGGGAATGTACCAAGAGTTTCAGTAATTCAGTCATCATTTTCCTCTTTAGCCATGTAGTGTATCAAGTCGAACAAATTTTACGAAGGTAGAGTCATACTTGAAATACACCTTGTTATGTATCATCCCAACACAAATCAAAACACAAAAATTCCCAAATTGTGTGAACGAAAGACGAAACCTGCAAAATAATCTAGGTCACCACAAGCGAAACGGTTATCTTGCTCATCCCCCTGTGCGAATGACCCCTAGAATGCTGAGAGTTGGCAAAAGGACAAGCATCCTCCCTAAGAATCCCTAAAGTTCTCAATAGTTGCAAAACATCAAAAATTTGCAAAATGTCAAAACTCCAAATTTGACAAAATACAGTGCACACATCAAAAGGCACAAACAACAGTGATTTTCGTCACTCCATGACCCCAATCCCTTGCTCAAAAAAAAAAAAAAAAAAAAAAAAATCAAAATAAACAGTGATCTCATCACTACAATGAGCAAGTATCCCAATACAATTGAAAAAAAAAGAAGGGAGTTGACCTTGAATCCCTGGAACTCTCAGCATTCTGTAGGTCATAAGGCAAGCTTCAATACCAATTTGGTTGATAGCCTATCGATAATGATAAACCTCCCGCATGACGATATATCTGTCACATTAACTTGCGTACAGATCAATGTTTGCATGTGGATGACCTAGCTTATGGCATCATGGATTACATCGCAGATTAATCTTAGTACATACAACAAAGGAATTCGTGGAGCTAATTAGGTGATCCTCGGTACGGAGTTCGGTTGAAAGCCCATCCGGCAATCGGCGGTATCCTAACAAATTCCACTAAATGAACTCAATTGCACACACAGGGATGTGAAAAATAAGCTGGGTCAAAAAAAGTCCGATTCATACCTTGGTCAAAAAGTCTTGTAAGATAAAGTACGACTCATGGCTAGTGAGTTAAAATCGTTCGAGTCTCAAAAAACCTTAGCTACATTTCTAAACCAACTGCGCTACTTTTCATCCTTACAATACCATCAAAAAAATACAAAAAATAAAAACCACATGTATACATACAAAGCCATGCATCACAGCAATCGCCTAAAAACAAAATAATAGAGTTCTAAACAGTCCTTGGTGCCATAGCCAAACATCACAAACCCCATTCATCCATTTCATATCTGCATATCACATATAAATCAAAATTTTTTGCATTCATCATAGCATATGCATCCATCAAAATAAATCAACATGCAACATCCATATTCATCAACCATCATGCACAAGATCAAAGAAAATCAAAACAACAAAAACAAGAAAAAAATGCAACAAACACAAAACCAACAATAAACATTGCCAGCCACAAGTGCTCTTGCACTTAACCTCTTGGCATAGCAAAACTGATGTCGGGGTCTACATTGTTGCTATCCTACTCCCTAAGAAGGCTACCATAGCCGGACCGCTCCACGGGAAGACAGATTTTTGACAATTTAATCACCAAATGGTGTCACAAAAACAACAAAAACAAGAAAAAAATGCAACAAACACAAAACCAACAATAAACATTGCCAGCCACAAGTGCTCTTGCACTTAACCTCTTGGCATAGCAAAATTGATGTCGGGGTTTACATTGTCACTATCCTACTCCCGAAGAAGGCTACCATAGCCGGACCGCTCCACGGGAGGACGGATTGCCGATAATTTAATCACCAAATGGTGTCACAAAACAACAAAAACAAGAAAAAAATTCAACGAAAACAAACAACAAAAAAACATTGCCAAACATAAGTTCCCATGCATTTAACCAAAAGGCAAAGAAAATCGATGTCGAGGTCCAAATTATCGCTCTCCTACTTCCCCAAGAAGGCTACAAAAGCCGGACCGCTCCACGGGAAGTTAGATTTTGATGATTTCACCTCATTACGGCATTACCAAAAGGGTTAAAACCCACCAAAAATAGGTCCAAATGTTGGAAACATTGCACACGCTTAACGGTAAACCCTCTAAAGGCACCCTTGCACAAGTCATCTTGGGTCAAGCGACTCGTACCTTCTCTCACGAAGGTCATTCCCTCATCGATTCGTCGCTTGAGGGGGTAGTCACACTTAGTCACCAATCAACAATCACACACCCAATTAAGGAAAATGACATGCATTCAAAGAATCATTGACAAAGACAATCACGCTCTTGCTGGGCGGTAAACAAGCAATAATCAAATCAATCAAACACTTGGCATTTCGTGAATCATGAACACAAGGTTCCCCCTGAGGATAAAAACACCCTTCACTTGTTCATGACTGATCAATGTCTAAGTTCAAGTCACACCTCACCAAAATAGGTTAATACTTGAAATCAAATTCCTTAGCTCGTCAGAAGTAAGGATTCAAGAATGCATGCCCTTTCCATACTTGGGGCATCAAAAGTTGGTTAGGTTACCAAGAAACCCTAATCATTTATGCTTTGATTATCTATTTTTGCTCAACACTGGGTCACCCGCAGCGCTTCCCAAAAATGGGCATCTGTAGACACCAAAACAGCACCAATCCGATTATGTGACTGCAAACACTGATCGCTTTGACAAACACAGCCCCAAGGGCAGCCCTCAGAGGTTAAACAATGGTCTTAACCACTTTTATAGCAATTTTGTAAGGTCAAGAAGCAATTTGGCACACTTGGACACTTTGCCCAGTACTCGTCTCACCTCGGGACGAATTCAAAATAGAATCCGTCCCACCCCAGGACGAATTATGAATCCGTCCCTAGGTGGGACGAATTCTAAGCTTAATGGGCAAAAAGACAAAGGGTGCCAAGTGGCAGCCTAGAACAGTCAGTTAAGGACTCCTGCCTTACACGCGTGTGTAGGTGGACAGAGGGGCCGTTAGAAGACTGTTACAAAAGGCATTTATCAAAGCTCAAGTCAATGGAGAACTCCCCTCCCTCATGGGAAGACAAGACTGCCACATGGCACCTATGGCAAACACATGGCATTTGTGCTTCCCTCCCAAAAGAGACCCCTTGGGTCTATAAAAGGTGGGACTTTTCTCACCCAAAATATACAGGTTGAAGGAGTTTTCAAGCAACGAAGTGTTTGCCGAGTTGAAGACCCACTTGCATCCCTTTTGGTTCACCTTCCCACATCCACCAATCTATTTTGCAAGGGAGGTTGTTGGGTGGCCTTTGGAAGCTCGAACCTTACCCAAATCCAATGCATGGACACCTGAACCAACCAATTCGCCGACCCCCCAATCCTAAGAGATTTTGGGCCCATCCCTGGTGGATTGGCTCCAAAATCAAGTGCCAATGGTGGGAGGCCCACTTGGGCACCCCCGCACCTCCCAAGTCCTCTTTTTAGTTTTTGAGCATTTTAGATCATTTTTCAGATTGCATTTGGTGTTATTAGGTTTGATTAATCCATAGCTGCAATTTTGTAACTTTTGGTCAGATTTTAGTATGTTTTGTATTGCTTTGTTGTTTCGCTAACTTGCAGGTGTCGAGGTCAAATTCCCGAGGGTGGAGGCCAAATTGGTAAAATCCGACCATCTGGGTCGTCCCAAAATGGCCCCAATTACATAACCCCCCTGTTTGCAGGCATTTTGCAGGTCTTGGGATCCGACATTGGAGCAAAGAAAGCAGTCGGTTTCTTCAACACAGAAGAATTTGTCCCACCCAGGGACGAATTATAGTCGAGTCGTCCGCCCGGGGACGAATTCCATTGAAGGTGGATTGGCCAACTGCCTCGATGGCAAGTGGCCTTCTGGTAACTTTTCTTACCTTCTGTCAAGTTTTGAAGCAATTTGGATTCATTGTATTCACTATTTCAGGCAAATATTTACATGCATATTTCGTTAGTTTTAGAGAGCAAACGCTTTTCATTTGCAGCAGGTGCTACTGATGTCTTGGTCATTTCTTTGTTCGCATGAGAAGCAGCAGAGGCAAAGAACTCATCGACATCAGTGGCGGCATCATCTTGGCCCGCCCATTGCAATCGTGGGCACGTGAAAAGAGGAATCATTCAGTGATTGTAATCAAACTCTATTTGTGCTCCTAGCCCCTGAAAAGGGAGGAGACGTCATTGTAACAGAGATCAAGGGATATTAATGAAAGGGATGTGTTCTCTCTATCTGCTTGTGTCTCTTCCAATGTGTTTCTTTTCCATTTCATGCAATTTACATTTCTAGGACTTAAGCGTATTTAATTTTGAATGCAATCGCAGTTGGTGTTTCCTTTGCCCGGAATCTCGTGCTTTCATAAGTCTCTTTTGAAATACCCCTAAAAGAAAAGAGCAGGGCATCCTAAGGATTCAC